>JALDNG010000128.1:2000000-2084968 GCA_024349245.1 Neodontobutis hainanensis
CCATGGAGCAACCAATATACTTCTTCATTTTTCATGAAGACAGATACATCACAAATGGATATCCTCACATGTTTAGGCCATTAAACACATTAAGTATTATGTGGTTTACTCTCACGGGTCTGTTAGGAAGTTAAGATAACTTGTTAGAACTTAGTTCCTCCTGAGCTTTACAGTGGAGTAAACCTGCAAACACCAATCATGCGATGTTTGGGAGAAATCCACATGCATTTCACAAATAAAGGGGATGAACACAATAAAATACAATTTGGATATCATTAAAATGCAGAATGATCAAATGCTCAGTCCATCTGGTTGTACAGGAAGGTGAGAGAAAACAGCGCATGACTGCTCTGTAACGAAGGTGGACACGGTTCAGGGCCTGCACAATTGTACACACTTTCAACACAATCAGCGCTGTCCTCACTGCCACACTCTATCATCCCAGGGACAGGTCTTCTCTTTCTTCGTTATATTCCCTCACAGCAGCAGAAAATGAATAAAAAAATAATTTCAGCAAATATGTCACGCTCAAGCAGCACACACTGACTGTTCTCTGATATCGGCCCAGGAGGAGGAGAGTGCTGATTGTATAGACGCTTCAGCCTCAGAAGGGCTTTTATTACATTTAAACACATTCTGACCAGCAAATGACCAACACTTGGAGAATTTAGAGATATGATCAAAACCAGTGCATAACCCTCAGACTTAGTAGCTAAGTGGAGTTAAGCCCTTCTCATCCAGGTTTTCCATGTATTCACAACAGTCTTGTGTGCTTTTGCTCTGAGGGGACACTCTGTTCCCACTGTAGGAACCACGTTTCTGTATCGGCCATACAGCTGTAGTCAGACTTTAATAGACAAAACATTTATTTTTGTATAGCCCAATATCACAACAACAGCCATCTCAAAGGGCTTAACAGCGTTAGACAACGTCCTATGTCCTCTGTCCCAGAGGTTTGTGTCCACCATAAGAGGAGGTAGAAAAGAAAAAGTGCTAAATACTACTGCAAAAAAAGGCAGGTGTAATAATAATACTTTAATCCAATTAGAAAGCATGGCGATATATGGTCGAGTGCCCCTGGTGCCTTTTATTGTCAGACTTACTAACTGACTGGTGTGAAGCCCTGTCCAACCCGTGCTCTGCAAATTCCAAATAGCCAAGTGGTTAAAGCTGTTCAATCAATCTAGCAATGAGTTACATAATTTTAACAATGTTTGAAGGTTGACATGTTGTTAGCCTATAAACATTGTTAAAATTATGTTTCTCAATCATGCAGTGTTTAACCCTAAGCACTCGTTTATTCAGTTACATAAAATTTGACTTTGTTCGACCATTTGGTCTTAGAGTGCCTCTAGTGGCAATATACAGCACTGCATTACATTTACATTTACTCATTTAGCTGACGATTTTATCCAAAGCGACTTACATTGTTCTACAGTAATTACCAGTGTTACAACCACTGGAGGCAAGGTGGGTTAAGTGTCTTGCCCAAGGACACAACGACAGTATGAACTGTGGGTAGAGCGGGAATCAAACTGCCTACCTTCCAGTTGAAGGTCAACTGCTCTACTGCTGCATTAAATGTTCACAGTATTACTGATGTTAAAAACACTGTTCTTTCTTAATCAAATCTCCAATAAATTATTATTTTAATAATTTTCAAACAAATAAAAGGTCAACAATTAACAAAATTAAGTATTTCCCACAATTTTAATGTGATCCAACTAATCTAATTACAAAAAAATATCATAAAGACTTGTAGTTTACAACCTCAGGCCCACTAGTCATCCGTGGCTCATTTTCTACTGGTCCACACAGAATATCTACATTTTAATGGATTTTGGACGTCTGCAATAGTTCGGCTGTTTCATTTTAAAACCTTCTGCTGGAGCTTTTTTCCATGCTTGAGTGCACTTAAAAACCTAAAATGAGAAAAAAAACAACCATCTCTGAAGCGTTTCATTGACAAGGGGGAAAAGCCCAATGATGAGAAGCAAAAGCCACCACTTCCAAAAACAAGAAAGCTTCAGTTAAGAGAAAATACCAATTAAGTTCTACTTAAAAATGTCTTTATCCCCTCCTTCATCAAACCAAGAACTTCAGCATGCACTGAGACAATTTACAGTGAAGCAGTTAGGATGAGAATTAGCACCTCCAAAACCAAGGCCATGGCTCTCTGCTGGGAAAACGTGGGCTTGTTCCTTCAGGTTGGTGGAGAGCTCCTGTCACAAGTAGAGGAGAACAAGTATCTCGGCATCTTCTTCACAAGTGAAGGAATGGGAGGTTGACAGGTGGCTTGGCGCAACTTCTGCAGTGATGTGATCGAGGTATCGGTCTGTCCTGGTAAAGAAGGAGCTGAGCTGCAAGGCAAAGCTCTCAGTTTTCCAGTCGATTTATGTTATTACTCTCACCTATGGGCCATGACCGAAAGAACAAGATCCCGAAAATCGGTGGCTGAAATGAGTTCCCTCTGCAGGGTGGCATGGCACCCCCTTAGAAATAGGGTGAGAAGCTCAGCCACTTGGGAGGTGCTCAGAGTAGAGCCGCTGCTACACCAGAATCGAGAGGAGCCATCTGAGGTAGCATGCTCCTGAACGCCTTCCAGAGGAGGTGTTCTGGGCACGTACCATCGGGAGCAGACCCTAGGTATCTCCCGGAAGAGTAAGTGTCAGGGGGAAGTCTTGGTGTCTCTGCTTAGACTGCTGCCCCCGCAACCTGGCCCCGGATAAGTGGAAGAAGATGGATGGACACATTTGTTAGGGTACAGTAGCTGTGACCTCAGAGATGTTCCACAAAAGTGGGTCAGGAAAGTCGGGGCTGAATCCATTCTTTAATGACTTAGACCAGTTGTTTTTCATCATTAAGTGCATAAAAACACTCCAGATTTTATATAACGTTAATTAGGACAAAACAGACCAGAACAAGCTACCACATGTGTTCCCGTAGTAACTGACTCACAATGTGTCTGTTTTATGGAACAGAAATCACAACAAAAGGAGTCAGACTCAACAACTTACAGTTACAGATTTAGCTTGCTTTATGGAATTCCTCTCAGCTGTAGGCCTCCAGACAGGAAAAGATGCATAGGCGCACATCTAAAACATATTATTATTGAAAATATTGTTCTGCAGTTGTCATTACTGGCCCACTTCACAAGATGGGGCTGTTTTATCACTTTTGAACAGTGTGTGTATCAGCAGATCAACACCAGCACAATTTAGCAGCAATACCACCACTCACTATGATACTGAGGTAACCAGAAATGTTGCTGTGCATTCAATCTGTGAGTATGAGCAACCAACACAATAAACATCTCTATTTTCTACAATGTTATACACACTCTAGTTCCATTTTCAACACTTTCCTCTTCTCGATGCATCTGAAAGTGTCAATAGCCACGTTTCATTTTCTTAGCTACACAGTAAAATCTCCAGTGTTAAATTTGGACTTATATAAACACTCTTACAATGTTAAATTTCGGATCAACACTATGAAAGTGTTAAAGCCTTAAACAAAGATGGGAGTGAGTGGGTCTGAGATCATGAGTGATAGTTACAGAGACCAGAAAGAGATGTTCAGTCATTTTCAGTGGAAACTCAGACAGAGTCTACTCTTGAGACACTGTTATGACCTGTAGGGGTGTCACAGTTCATGCTCTGTGGCTGTTATCTGAGAATTACTGTTGAACTGTATTACGCATGTAACTCTGATGAAAAAGTAAGATTTAATTAGATTTAAATAGATTTAAATGAGTTACAGTGATTCTTTAGATATGTGTATATTTCATTTTAAATACCAAAGATGATGGGATCATGGTCATACCAGGACTGATGTTGTTAGAGACAAGGTTTAAGAACAAATAACTGTATTTTCCTATTACAGACGCAAATACTCAAGACATTATTTTTCTCTGATAACATCCACTAAGACTCAGACTGTACTGTAAAACGTCATGTATGACTGAATGATTGTGACTGTGTGTCACTCATGGTCACTCTCATCTTTGTTTAAAGTAAAAGCATCTGGACTAAGTTTTGAAAGTGACAATTTCTAATCTCTCAGTTTCAAGAGACTTTATCCAGTCCTCAGAATGGATAAAGTCTCTTGGAATTGATTCAAAGATCTTGGAATCTTTCAGGTGGTCTGGATGAATGAAAACCTTTACAGACATTTCCTGCTGTTAGCACTCAAGAGTCAAATAAAATTTACTCTTAATAAAGTTTATCAAACAATATACATAAGTTTAACTTTTCTTACCTCCAGGCTCCTCTGTAAACATCAATGACTTGTTAAGAGGCTGATTTTCGTCAGTCGTTGTTTGTTCGTGCCTTTAAAAGGGTGCACACAGTGAACACGCACAACACTGGACGCAGTATCGCTAAAGCCAGAGGTGGCACAATAGTACAAAAACTCTGAATCTTCCATAATGCACCTTTAACGTAGAACTACACTAAGGACTACTCCACCATTAAACTAAAGAATAAACCTAGTGCCAAAGAATAAATCTTTTACAATGTTTATGATTTTGTTGAAAAACAGAAAAGGTTATTATTCTATAGTTTAATATAGTTGAAATAATTACGGTTCAAAGGTTAAAAGGTTCAAAAGTGTTTATTTACATGCACAGACAGAAAGCATGTTTCCCTGCACATTCTTACTTTGCTGAAGTAAAAGGCATTTCTTAAACAGATCATTAACCACAGTTCTAGAAAAGGCATTTCAATCTAGACAATCTACCACTATAAAAACTCAGAATGGTTCACAAGCAGATCCACTAGAAACGCCCAGAAATTCAGGTCCATTTTGTGTGGACATTGTTCATGCCCTTCCTAACAGGAAGAGTCTGCTAGTTTCATTTCATTTGATAAATGAAAATAGTTTCATTTGATAAATGAAACTATTTAGAATAAAAAGTTTCATTTATCAAATTAAAATACAAGCAGTACAAATCTCTAAGAATTAAGCATCCATACCTGTATATTGTGGACGTTTAAAATATCTGCCAAAGCATCAGCAGTCTTTCCAGTTTTGGAAGCCTTTTTGAGGCTTCTTTGAGTATGAGGGTCCAGCTACATTTACATTTACATTTATTCATTTAGCTGACGCTTTTTCCAAAGCGACTTACATTGTTCTCAGCTTAGCATAGAATTTACTTAGGAACAGAACATAAATAGTTAAATTATCCTGGACCTGCAAAACATTTTTTTTTAATCTAGTATTATACATTATTATTGGAGTCAGTGCACATACTGTATGTGCAAATCAACACATTTAAAAAGAATTGTTTAACTCCCATACACTGCTAACCTTCTGATCAAGTAAAATGCATCAAAAGGCTGACTATCTCGCACAGACATTAAGTTTCCTTATTTCATTTCATATGTTCTGTTTTGCTCTTCCACTTTGTCTCCCTCACGTGTACGTGTCTAGCCCAGTGTGCTCTGTGTGAGCCTGCGCAAGCCTGTGCTGCATCAACAAGCTCAGAGAGTGAGAGAGAAGGTCACGTGCAGAGCTTTGAACTTCATAATAAAAGCTATTTAAATATAATAAAATTAATCTGTTGATCCATTTTAGATTATCCTCTGTCATTTACTTATGTAATCAAGCATGCACTGTGTACAGGGGCATGACTGTCATGCCCTTGCTGTGACACTAGCCTCCATTTTGTGTAGTCCTTTTCCTGAGAGCTCCCTAGTCCCTAACCCCTCAATCACTATTATACTGTAGTTCTGCACTTTATAGAGGACTATATAGTTATTGAACGGTTTTGGACACTACACGGCTGTTTTTCTGTCACCATTAGTCATGTTAAAAAAAACTGATAAAATACAAAAATTCAACAACTCTTGTTCAATAACTGGAGACACTGGCTGGAGGTTGCGGTGCACCCTTTTATTGTCTGGACGGATCACAAGAACCTCTCTTACCTCCTTTTCAGCAAAGAGGTTGAACTCCCGTCAGGCTAGGTGGGCTTTGTTCCTTGGGAGATTCAATTTCTCATTAACCTATCTTCCATATTCCCACGACACAAATCCTTATTCTTTGTACCCTTTTTGTTTGGAAGGGGCAGTTCATTGGAAAGTTGAACGGGCAGTTCGCAAGGCCCCCACCATTCTTGTGTCTAGTCCAATGTAATTCGTCCACTCTTTAGAATTTTGCTCAATAAATACTTACCTTTAGCCTCGGTCTTGTGTCAACTTTTTTTTTTTTTACCTAGTGCACCACAACAAGGACCAAGTGTTTAACTGTCCCGCCAATTAAGAAAAGCAAAGTGCCACTTGCAGGTAACATTTAGCTAACAAAGATCTGGGCCATAAACTTGTTCTGCACCATTTGCAAGTGGGCTCATGACTTTTGATTTGACCATAACCTGGATATCTTTGGAGGCATTAGCCTAGCTCTCAGATGCCAGAAACAAGCTAGCAGCAGGACACTTGTGACCATTTCTTTTAAATAAACTTCCCAAACATTTTCTTTACTTACATTTACTCCATTTGCAAAGAATCTGTTTTTAATATGATTATCAGCAATCAATGTAATTTATTCTTTTAGATAGAAATAGGCCTTCTAATATAAAAATAAAGTTATAATAAAAAAAATTAAGAGTTCATTCATTTTTTTTTTTTCTACCGCTTTGTCCCGTTAGGGGTCGCAGGTGACTGGAGCCTATCCCAGCAGCTTTGGGCCTGAGGCGGGGTACACCCTGGACAGTGGCCAGTTAGTCGCAGGGCTGACATATAGAGACAGACAGTGACAGACAACCATTCACTCTCACATTCATTCACTAGGGACACTTTAGAGTTGCCGATTAACCTATACATACATGTCTTTGGACGGTGGGAGGAAGCCGGAGTACCCGGAGAGAACCCACGGTAACACGTAGAGGACATGCAGACTCCTCACAGAAAGACCGGAGACGGCCGAGAATATTTGAGTCGGCCGGGTTTTGAACTCACGACCTTCTTGCTGTAAGGCAGGAGTGCTAACCACTCTGCCACGTGCACCCAAAAAAATTAAGAGTAAGAGTAAATAATAATTATTTGTTTTTTTTTTTAGTAAAGCATACATTTTTAATTATGCACTATTAAATCCTATTGGGCTCAAATTTCAGCAAAAATGATTTCTGTTAAGTTACCGCATTAAAATAAAAAATACAGAAAGTAACTGGGAAAAAAGGCAGAATACCCATAATGCATAATTTACTGTAAAAATTACCTCAAGGGCTTAACCGTGTGCATCAGGTGGAAGATGGAAAATCAGCCATGCGTCACTGACTGTGAGCCTTTTGCGAGGCGTAAGATCAGGCCCTTAAAGTCAGTCGGAATTAGGTTGATCATAATGAACCAAATGTGGGACAAAGAGCCTGTTTATGTGGGACAAAGACTGGCAATGCGAGACACCTTACTAATGCTGTGTTAATCGACAAATGTCCATCAGACAGCGAGAACAGAAGATTTCCTCTAACATTGCTAGGCCTAAAAAAAATAAATAAATAATAAATATATATATATATATATATATATATATATATATATATATATATATATATATATATATATATATATATATATATATATATATATATATATATATATATATAAGTCTCCTCGAAATGGCTTTACCATGATGAGTCCTTATCTTTATAGTCCTCATTGTAGCAGCATCTCCTTTTTAGCTGTATTTTTTCATGTTTTATTCAAAATAAGATAAATTCGGGTGGGTTATGTTTCTGCGTGCACCTGTGTGGGGGCTCTTGGGAGTGGTGGTCTGGGCGCGTTGCCTGGGGTGGGCCTGCATTGCTCTTGAGGTTTTTGTTCCCACTGTCCAGCCGGGAGAACCTGTCCAGCTGGGAGTACTTTGCTCTCCTACAGCCTTCGCCTCGGTAGGTAACCACTAGCAGAGCCCGTAGGTGGGCAGAGCACACATGAAGTAGAAAATATGATGTAACTAGAGTTCTACTCTCAGGTCCAGCTGGACAGCTTTCCTCTTTTGAGCTGGTTTATATAGCCCCTGAGGCTGTGTCAGGACGTTGGCATGACTGGCGCGGTGAGTGCTTTGATCTGGATTACTGGAGGGTCTAAGGACAGGGGATGTTGTCTAGTGCAGTCCGTTAAGCCCTTTGAGGCGGCTGTTGTTGTGATATTGGGCTATACAAAAATAAATGTCTTGTCTTGTCTTGTCTATCTGCCTCAGAGGGTTTGGCTGGTGCCTCAGAGTTATCTACTAGCAAAGCCCGTAGGTGGAATATGCACACATTTACATTTATTCATTTAGCTAACACTTTTATCTAAAGCAACTTACATTTAGCTTCTAATTACCAGTGTTACAGCGACTGGAGGCAAGGTGGGTTAAGTGTCTTGCCCAAGGACACAACGACATTATGAACTGTGGAGAGTGGGAATCAAACCGCCTCCTTATGGTTGAAGGACAACCTCTTTGTTACAACTGGCCAGCATAGCATTCATAAATTATCTACAGCAGTGAAAATGCTGGATACAGAATCAATTTGCATGATGCAGGACTTTAGTTCAAACTAATATGATCATCAGATAATAACAAACCCCTGAGGACAAAACAGATTTACGCAACCTGTTTCATACTGGCTAAACTTTGGAGTATACGTATGTAGGCTGTGTCCAGAAGGAAGAAAAGTTCTGACTAATTCACATCTGTCACTGAAGCACAAACTCTTAAAAGACTAGGGTTTAAGCTATCCAATAATAAACAGATTATTTTTCTGCACAATTCCACAAAATGAACTTCTGCATTATAAAAAAGTTCACTAATTGGGCCAAATTATAGCTAGTCACGCCACTCATTAAAGGCTTCCATAAGCTCATAGCTCATTTTTTATGTGGTAGTTATCCATGTAGAACCGCACAGTCAGAAGGTGACAGAAAGACACAGAGCAACAAGCATATGTTCAGAGAGAGGTATTTTCAAACCATGTGCACTGCATTGTAATGTTCGAATTTGCTCTCAATATAAGTCCTGTTTTTGACAAAACAACATGGACATGAACTGGGGGGAGCGAGGATGCAAATATAAAACCTGAGTAGGTCCGTCCAAGTTCCCACAGTGGCCCCATCTGTGTTAGCCCTTCGATACAAAAAACCTTTCTAAATTAAAATTATGCTAAAAGCATAAAATGTCAAACTCAAGCCCAAAGAACAAAACAGATAAATTAATTAAAAGCTACATTACAACAAACACAATCTTATTTTTTGCTTCTTTTCTTAGTCAGCGGTTCCCTTCAGGGGTCTTTACAGCGAATCGTCTGCTTTCATCTAGACCTATCCCTGTATCCTCTTCTCTCAGACCAACCACCTTCATGTCCTCCTTCACCACATCCATAAACCTCTTCTTTGGTCTACCTCTCAGCAGCTCTAACCTCAGCATCCTTTTACCGACATATTCACTCTCCCTCCTCTGAACATGTACAAACCATCTCAACCTGGACTCTCTAACTTTTTCTCACATGAGCTGTCCCTCTGATGGACTCATTCCTGATTCTATCCAGCCTCGTCACTCCCAAAGAGAACCTCAACATCTTCAGCTCGTCTACCTCTAGCTCTTCCTCCTGTCTTTTCTCACTTCAACTGTCTCTAAACCATACAACATCGCTGGTCTCACTACTGTCCTGTAAACTTTTCCTTTCATTCTCACTGGTACTCTTTTATCACACCTGACACTTTTCTCCACCCATTCCAACCTGCTGCACACACTTCTTCACCTCTTTTCCACCTTCTTCATTGCTCTGGACTGTTGAACGTAAGTACTTAGAATCCTGCACCTTCTTAAAATATTGCATCTGTAGTGCTCTTTCTTGGCATGAAACCATACTGCTGCTCACAGATGCTCACTTCTCCTCTTAGCCTAGCTTCCACTACTCTTTCCCACAACTTCATTGTATGGCTCGTCAGCTTAATACCTCTGTAGTTTCTACAAGTCTGCACATCTCCATTGTTCTTAAAAATCGGCATCCTCAGGCATTCTCTCACTCTCTAAGACCTTGTTGAACAACCTTTATTTTTAATTTTTTCAGCTATTTATTTTATCTTTCAGTTTGACTTTCAAACTGAAAGATAAAATAAATAGAACCTGTGAGAAACAGACCTGTGCAGTAGTTATCTTTTCTGCTGTAGCTGATGAGAGTTTTTATTTGAGCTATCCAGGCGTTTTTGCTGCAGACTCTCAGGCATTGTCTGCTTTTGGTGGGGGGGCTGAGCCAGGGGCTCTATAGTAGTGGTGTATTTAGCCAGCAGCTGATATTTCAGACTGGACGTGCTCTGGTGGTAACTAGGTTCAAATTGACAGTAAATGCAAATACTTGGGTTTTGTCGAGAGAGCCAAGAAGTTAAGTAATTTGCCAGCCCTAGATTTTTTACATTTAGTTGTTGATCAGATACCATAAGTGACTGTATACATTCTACTGAGGCCAGAACATATTGTAACCCCTCTAATTAAACTGTCTAATTAATAGTGTCATAACCAATATTGTTTTTTACAACTTTTGGTTTAGCAAATGGTAAATGAAAAAAAAGTTAAAATGAATTCTCAGCATTTAGGCCCTTACATGTGAAGCATGTTCTACTCATTTCATCCCAGAGGCCTGGTCATCTACACATGGTTTGACCCAGAAGGTTGCTAGTCTGTTCCCCTTTCTTCCTATTCACATTGTCAAAAGTTTCTTGGTGATCGGGATGCCTGATGTGGAATGCATTGAGTGCATCCATGTCCACTCAAGAGCATTTCACCAATACAGAGCTCATCAAAGTGTATTTCAAAAAGTGCACAGTTAGATTGTGTTCAGCCACAGATATATTAAGAGACTGACACAACCATCAGTGCTTGTGGCTCTATGTCTTAATTTGCAGCTTGCTCTATGGATGCTCAGTCAGCAGATTAACTTAAATGAGTCCCTGTGGGTGTGTTTGTGGAGAGATGTCAAAGTAATGCAGAAGAATGCTGGATATCTGGAAACAGTGGAAGCAAAGTCTCAAGATTAGTCAAATAATGACAGCACTAAGACTGCCCAAGACTCGCTCCTACCCAGCCCTTTGTCCACCACTGGTCCACACTCACTGTGTCCTGCTGGTCCCTGGTGGCCTTTTAAATTAAACACTAAGCATACACGTGTACAGCGAACTACAGTGTTCATTCAGTGCTGTTTTTTCTAGCATATGAATATTTGTGCAAGAGATGTGCCAGATATGGTGAATCAAAAGACGTGTTATAGCCAGGGCAGACATACCCACTCACTTTCAAAATTAAACAGATCTGGAAACTGGAATTGATTCACAGCAGTTTCTCTTGGTAGAAATCTTGGACAAACATAAAACATTTAATCAAGCCTATGCTTCATTTCTCCTGATTGGTTGTTTGTCTATACAGTTGTGTTCAGAGGCAGTTTACTCTGAGTTCTTCTCCTTGGAAATTCTACTTGAATCACCAGTGATTTGCTGCATTCTTTGTATTTAATAGACAAAGAACTACAAGGGCTGGACAGGCATTCCTTTGCGTGTTGTTGCTGATGCTGATAAAGCATCAAAAGATCTAGCCTGGCTACCTAATTATTTTTCTCTTGACCAAAGACATACAAATGAATGATAAAAACAATCAGAAAGTTGTATAAAGCCCACGCTTTTTTACATAAACAACAATAATTGGTTGATGGTGTTAAGCTTTGATGGAAGACAGGCTCATTGGGTGGGGTTAGCTTTGCTAAAAAAGTCAAGGGGTCTGGATGTCTGCTGGTCTCTTCAGCTTTGTAAATAAACACTATTCCAATAATTGTTTAATTGATTAAGCATAAATGCCCTAATTCATAAAACCTACTCAGCAAAGTCAGCAGTGTTAAATCATGTTTATCTTATTCTTACTTAAGATAGTGTTAAATTGTTCAACACATGACAAGAGAACATAAGGACAGTGATGCTTTAAGAATAATGCTGGACAATGCTGGTGTCATGTGACACTGTTGGTGTGATTCATGGTCAGACCATCACTGAGACGTGTTAGAGACTGAAGAGACATTTTGTTTAGAGCTGTCAGAGCATTCAGATCATTTTCTTTACCTTAGAAACAGACAATAAATACACTAATACAATATCAATATTATACAGGCAGAGTCTATACAGGACAGAGAAAAAAAGAAGCACAAACTTTTAAATTACTTTAGAATGTAGTAACTTAATAACTTATTTATAATTATACTCTTGTGCAGTAGTTGTCCACTTTCTACTCGATTAGGCCTGTCCAATTACTAGCTCTGTTGTCCTGCTATTGTTCATCTCTTTCCATTTGAATATAAACTCCAACACACTTGTAAACACACAATATGAATGACTTGGAATCCCAATCTTCATAGTCATTTAGTAATAGAGTCTCATTCAAAACAGCAAGAACTGATGAATTCATCCAGCTGTATGTCTTCTCATTCAGATTTCTACAGTATACACATTTCATCTGGTTTTATTTCTCAAATCAACCATAATTCATTTCTTTTTCACTTGCTTCGGTGAAATGAGCCATAAATTTCCTTGATGCTGTATTGGTGTAGAGCGCGTCTGCCTTTTGACTGCCTGAATAATTCTCCCGTCTTGTGTTTTATTGGTGTGTGCAGCAGAGATGGGGGCTACTGCTGTGTATGTACTGTTGTACAAGTAATTTACTACAAAAGGAGAGTGAACTTTCTTGAGGAAACTACAGTATACGTGCCAACAACCCTGGTCTAAAAATACAATAAAGCTGGTGCAGACAAAATGGAAACCACTATATGATATCTGTTTAGTATGTGTTCACTCTCAGCATTTATTTAAGGCAAGAAAAGATATGCTTTTCTGAACAACAGAGATATCTTTTCAGACAAGTATTAACAAAGTTATTACAGTGGCAAAAAGGAAAATTTTAAAGACATAAAAGCTAGCATTTTTTGATAAAAAAAACTCCTCAGGCAGGTTGTTCCCAAGCCGAGGGGCTCTGACTGAAAAAGCCCTGTTGCCTTAACTCTTCAGCCTTGAGTTTGGAACAACCAACAGGGCCTGACGATTTCCGGCTGCGTGGTGGCTCATAAAGTTTTAAAAATTCAGGCCTAAACAAGCTTTAAAAGTGATTAGTAAAATCTAAAAATCACTTCTAAAACAAACAGGCAGCCAGTGAATAGAGGCTGAAACTGGTGAGATGTGTTGTTGTCTGTGAAAACCTGTGAGAAGCCTAGTTGCTGCGTCCTGAATAAATTGGAGGCCAAAAAGTGATTTGTTGTCCAGATCATAGAGGAGAAAGTTACAATAATCAAGGCAGGAGAAAAAGTTACTGACAATTTTCTTTAGCTCGGGTTAATGGAGGATGGAGTTAATTTTGCTTATTGTACGGAGAGGGAAGAACTGGGGGACTTTTTTGATGTGATGTTCAAAGTTGAGGTAAGAGTCAAAGATGAACCTGAAATTTCTGGGTGTGGGGGTTATGTTTAGTGAGAGTGGACCGAGGCTGTTTTTGATGTGGGTAATAGACTGAGGGGGGCGTATCAAAAGTATTTTAGATTTTGAGTTGTAGGGTTGTAGAAAATTCTGTGCCATCCAACTGTTCAGGTTGTTGAGACAGTGTGTCACAGGAGCCAGGCTTCTAATGTCATTTGGTCTCAGTGGGAGGTACATCTGTGTATCATCAGCATAGCAATTAACAACATGTTCTAAGGGGCAAATAAATAGAAAATAAAATTGGACCTAAAATAGAACCTGCGGTGCACCACAGGTAATGGGGGATGAGGAGAAGATGTAATTACCTATGGTGACCACAAATGTCCTGTCTAAAACACACAAATAAAGCCAATCAAGTGGAGTGTCTTTGATGCCTACTCAAGAAGAAACTATATTAAAAGCAGCACTCAGATATGGCGGCAGTAGCTCAGTGGGTAATATCTGCACCTGGCTGTGGGCGGGGCCCATCAGTTTAAAAGCTTCCCTGCTCAGACCCACTCATCCCTCTCAACTGGCAGCCACAGTGTTTGTTTGTCCATTTGTCTTGACACACAAAAACACACACACACACACACACACTTACACAAACTACACACACGCACACACACGCACATTCACACACACACACACACACACACACACACACACACACACACACACACACACACACACACACACGCACATACACACATACACACACACGCACATACACACACACATACGCACACACGCACATACACACACACACACACACACACACACACACACACAAACACAAACACACACGCACACACACACGCTCACACATATACACGCACACCCACACTTGCACACACAAACACACACACATTCGCTCACACGCACGCACAAACACCCACACATGCACACACACACACACACACACACACACACACACACACACACACACACACACACACAGGTGGTGTCTTTACAGTAATTCCACCACATTGTAATGACACACTATACCAAGGTTATTTATTTTCCGTTTTTTTTGTAACTATGAAGGTTGCTTCAAAAATTGTGGCTTGCTACCCAAATTCCAGCTAGTTGCCAATTAAGAGTTGGGGCTGAAGTGGTTCCGTGAAGACTAGTCTAATACTAGTCAGACTTGATAAGCCACAATAAAACCATGTGTCAACAGAAGATTCAGGCAAGCATTGATTTAGTTGAGCATCATGAAAAAAACGAGAATGAGAAAACATCCACCTCCACAAACATTCTTTGAACACACATAGTAAACAAAACCCTGTGAGGAGCAAGAAACTAACATGGGAATTCAGTGACTTCAGTGTCAGTTGCAGAGACTTAAATAGAAGCACAATCTGCTCTACTTGGTGTATAAAGGAATCACTCAGTCCACAACCATTCAATCATTCCACCATACAGGTTAAAAATACTATAAGAATTTAAAATCCATACATAAATTTGAACTCTATCAAAAATGATAATATACTGTAAAACAGTCTTGGACATTACACCTAAGTCCCATATAAAACTTAAACTGAATGGGTTTGTTAGTCTGAGCTGTTGTCACACAGTTGAGTCTGGAGCCCTCCATGTCCTACAGCACTCCACTAAATCCCCAGCCCATAATCTCCCACAAACAGCCCCTGAGTGTGGAGGCTCGGTGGCCCTGCCAATGAGAGTGAGCCAGCCTCATACACCCAACAGCAGTTAAGCCTCGCAACAGCCCCCATCCCTCGCAGCAAAGGTGAACGTCTCTTATATTACCCCTCTCCACACAACAGGCGGTCTAATCCACAGCATTCTAAATGTCTTTTAAACAGAGAAGGTACTTATCCATCTCATTCCAGTACAATCTGAAGTTACAGCTCCATTTTCAGTATGGCACAGACTTTGGATTTACTACATGTCCTTCTAAGGCTTACCATTTTGGTGTAAAATCTTCTAGACTTTTTCACACTTGTAAAAGGGGTAGAGGTCTGTAAGTTGGCAGGTATTCAAAGCCATTGTAACTCAGACCAGAACCAGTAAAATGGAAATATAAAACCAAGACATTTATTAATATATAATATCTGGTAAGATATTATTCTTTTGATATTCTGTTTTTAAAGCAGAGATTTAATTATAATCCTCTAAAGACAGGGTTTTAATGATCATGACACACTGAAGGATCTGTGGCCTTCTGAAAGAGAAATAACACCTGGTATTTCACTACAAGAGCCAAAAGAGCATCAATGGGCCATCACATGGAGCATTAGTATTTCTCACCTTAAAAAAAACCCATTTCTATTATATTTATTCATTCATTCATTCATATTATATAATATTATACTATTATATCCTATATGCATATACTAATAGTAGATCAATATTAAACAAAAAACTAAATAAAAATAAATGATATCAATGGATTCAACAAATAAAGAAGAAGCAGATTCCTAAACATGGTTTATGTAATGTAATGTAATGTATTTTGGTTCTGCCCTTTTTCTCAACTAATAAGAACAATAGTGATAATTATTACCAATGTACTGTTGCTGTGCTTATACTGACATTTGTTGATTTAAATTGTAGGTATACATAACCCTCCCAGACCTTGCTCAGATACTTTAATATTCAGACACTGGCCTCATTAGTCTTCAGTGCACCCCACACCTTGACCGTATCTTACCCCCTCTCCCTGTTTTCCCACAAATCATCAAGGCACAGAAAACCCGAGGAAACTGCTGCCAGAAGAACATTTCTCTGTGCCTCACTCCAACTTTCTTTGCTGCCAGAGCTGTGAGTCTTCTCCCTGAGCACTGCAGCTCCTCCTCCTCCACCTCGCCCCTCCCTTCCTCCCTTCATCCTACCCTCCATCCCTCTCGCTCGGCGTTAGGTGCAGCATGCATGTGAGCGTGTGAGCCCACACTGCTGCTCGTGTGTTTACATGTCAGCCTATCAGTGCTGCCGGATTTAGCGCATCTGGAGAGGACGGAGGCATCTCTCAAATGCCCCTCGGACAACGGGATTCTTAGCGCTGCACATGCCCTTCTTCTGAATCCGGTCCTGGTGCTCTCCTCTGTTCCTATCTCAATGCTTTCGGAGGCGTTTTGAATATCCTCAGCGACATGGAGCAGCCTGAATTAGAATTCTCTGCATGACAGTCCTGGTGAGTAGTCAGCGTCTATGGTGGGCTTTGAGCACTGGGCTCTATGGGGCAGATTTATCATGGTGCAGTGGGGGGCACAGGAGAGCAAATTAAAGTGGAATTGTGTTGGAGGAGAAGCAAAGAGTCATTCAATGAGCCCTGTGTCTTATTTGTGCTTTGTCATCTGGTTGGCTTTCATTTTGTTGTGAGCTGCACACACTGTTATTTAGTGTCTGGCAGCAAAGAATGTATCAGTTATCATTTTTTTCCCACAAATGCTCAATATGCTTTCCATTCTGTCAGACTTTCTCTGATATTTGTGCAAGACCCAAATGTTCAAGGCTGTCAAATGGATCTTGTGGAGGTTCTAGTGGGTGTTGGTGATGCTCAATTCCTCCCTCCTAATATGCCCTCATTAACATTCATGTTTCAAAAATGGCAGGAAAGTCATCCAACCTCACACTTATGGCCCCCTCCCCATACAGCTTTTCCTTTTCCCACCGTTGGCTGTTTCCAGTTGAGGATGAAGGATGCAGGTGTATGATTTGCCACAGGTTTAGAGTGATGGATGGTGTTGACAAAGGGGGGAGTGGTGGGTGGATGAAAGGGGGAAGAAAAGGGGAAGGGGAAGGCTGACTTTGTCATTAGCGATGTAGCCCAGCCACTTGTCTTTGCATATATCAACTGTTAAATCTGCGTCTTCATGGTGACGGCTGTAATGCTCTGGTGGGTGGTTACGAGGGGCTGGCTTTTTGGAAGCACAGTAACAAGCTCCGCAGACCTTCGTTGAGTTTGCTGTGTCAAGGTTTCAGAAGACAAACACAGATTCTTATTGGGGCTATGGGAATGGGGTTGGGTGATTGGCAGATATTTTGTTTGCTGTCTATCTACTAGATAGACAGCAAACTAGAATGAGATTACATCTGATTAAATGCAACCTTTTCAAACCTCTATTCTCTTTATAAAGGGGCCTCTCTTACTGATCATTTGTATCAAAAGAGAACATCAGCTAATTAAGCTACATTTAATTCAACAACCACATCACTGTGAGTCACACTTTATATCACCCCATATTTCAATAATTATGCACTTGATTATGTAAATGTTTGTACATCAACTGTAAGGATTGCCTGTTAGCCCCAGGCTGTACAAAATGTGAGTAGTTCTGGATTTGGACGCCCAGAGTGTTGTTTCTTCTTCAGAGATGATTGAGGGAGCTGTCTGACTTGAGTCTCATGTCGGCTCCCAACCACTCATGCGCAGACAATGGCAGACCAAGATGCAAATGCACAAGTGAGCAGTTAATCTGCCCCAGAGAGAGGAGCAGAGGAGTGGTGTCAGAAGATGTATATGCTGTATAATTGCAAATGCATGTATATGTATTTGCAGTAAATTGTATGTGACAGCTGGGACTGGTGTATGTGTATATGGGGGCGTTGTGGAGAGTATATTACCTCCATTAGGTGATATTCTCTTTAGAGTGTCAGGTTTACTACAAGACTATTGTTAACTCTTTAAAAACACAAAGTTTTACGTAAACAAATAATTATTGACTTTAATTAAAATGAAATGCCTTGCTTCTCTTTCAGAATGTTGTCTCTGTAAGTATTACATACTGTACAAATTGCAAGCTTACTTCAAAATTGTATCTCCTGGTTTAAATGTTATACTTGAATCATCTCTGTCTCATTAATCATCTTGTGAATGCATTGCCAATATTTATGCATATTTTTGTGCTGTTTCAGTGTGTAAACAGTTGCTGCCAATGCTGGAATAGACACTTCCCCAAGAGGACTTTTGTAGCTATTGATTTAATGTTGACAAGCCATGTAGACCCACAGCCAATGGGAATGTACCATCTTAGAATGGGACCTGTCACCCTTTTATGAGAGCATGTGATTGACCACATTGTCCTTGATAATAGGGACTATAGACAGGGTCTTACGGCCTTGTTTTTCACAGATCATTATTGCCATCATGTGATTAAACAGTGTTCCTCAGTTAAAACTAAAACAAGTCACACACCACCAAAGAGATCAGCTGTAAAAACAAAAGGCCGCGAGGCCACCTGCCCTTAGCTCAATTGATGCTGCACTCGCAAATACGCAAGAACCCAGTACGACGGGCCATTTGCCCAATGCCATCCGCCTCTCTCTCTTGCCTTTTCCTGTCCACCTACTGTCTACTATCAGTGAAAAAACATGGCACGACCTTGTGGCTCATTTTCTTTTACCCTTAAAGCAGAGCCATTAGACGTTCAAATGGTTCCTTTCAAGTCTTCATAGCCCACACACAAGCAGTCCTTTTGCTTCCTAGAAATGTCCCTAGAGTGTCTTTGCTGTCATGTAAATTTAATAACCAAAACAATTAATGCAACATTTAGTTTTTTTATTATGCACCCTCATAATTACCATTTCCATTCAAAGCTGGAGTTGTTACTTGTGTGCCAACTTTGCAAAATTACTTTAAATAAAGTGTTTATTTTCACAAAGCCAATTTTTTAACTAATTTTTTCTCTCTATTAAAACTCATGACACATAAAACAGTCCAAGATAAATCTAGGCCACAGTCTTTCCTCACACAAAACTCCAATTCTTTCAGTGTGAACTCCACTTTGGGTTTCTGTAGTCCCACCCTCCACCTCCTGACAACAGAGGAGAAAGTGGCATATATCTGGGTGACCAATGACTGTTGAACTGCTGATTTAAACTTTCCTCTGATGTCTGGTCTGGAGATCATGACCTATTGTTCAAGAGGAAGAGCAGCTTGTTCACCTGCAAGACTTCACATGGATCATTGGTCATTGTAGTATTTCTTTATAATGATAACAGTATGTTTTAAACGGAAATGTTTTTGTACCTGTGCCTGTGTAGTTTTGTCTACCATAAGTGATCTAAGAAGAAAAGCATGGATCAAGTTCCTTTACAATAAAAGTTTAAAACTAAATATAACTTATATATATAGTCAAAGAACATATCAATACATTATTTTTCACACCTAGAACTCTAAGGAAACTAAATATGTTTCAAGACATCAACACCAATGATTTTTAATTTCTGTAATTTATTTTGCAGACACACTTCTTGTTTTGCTAAGGTCTTGCCCTTGGATAAAAGAGTGTCCCAGTTTGAAGATTAAAAATATGACTGAATACAAACCCTATGCTTGCCCCATTTTTATCTTGTTAAAGCGACAAGGAAGCACATTTGTGACATAAAACTAGGAAAACAAGTAAAGACAAAGTATGCCTGCTTTAAAAAGATACTCCATGTAACTGTTTCAGGGCACACTACTATTTCAAGTGAAAAAATATGCCAAGCCAGAACACTACATCAATACAAAAAAACACCGCAATTAGGATATGTATGAAAAGTTAAAACTCCATTACACAATTTATCTTTGCCTTTGAAGTCTCCACACCACCCCTCAATTACAACAGCATCATTGTGAACTTTCCTATTTTCTTTTATTTAAAAAGGTATAACTGGACCAAATTTGCCCCACAAAATCTCCTCCCCATTAAACACTGTGTTAAACGCATCACCAACATTTATCCGTGTTTACTTTACCCTCCTTATTTCTTTTTATGTTTTTATTTTTTATGTTGTTTTACTGTAAAAATACATATTTAGCATTAGAATAACCACATTTTCTGTATTAACAGAAGCAATTAGCTTCCATCAGTGTACACCAATGAGAGCGCTCCTTTTTTCTGAAAGTGAGCATGTGATATTCTCATCTATTAAAATCCTTTATGACATAGCTTTTTCACAAATGATGATTATGTTATTAGGTGATTATTTTACTTAAAACACAGTCCTCAAGTGAATTCTGCCACAACAATTGAATTATTTAGTATTTTAGTATGCTGAAAAATGACATAAGCCTAGTTTCAAGGAATGGATATTAAACATATATGATAGAAACGTGGATGCATTGTTAACAAATTAACATAAAAAGAGACTAAAACATGGTGTGTAGCACTGAGAAGCTGTAGGTACAGTTAAGTGTTGTGTGTTACCTGTTTATTAATCGTTCTGAACATTGAATTCAGTTCTATATTTTACTCTAAATTTATTTGAAAAACATTTCCGTGTAATGTGTTTACTTTGTCTTGTGTATACTGTAAGAACTGGGGTTCATATCCAATGAGTGTATGACCTGTATCTATTTTCAAGCTATTTTGACCTTAGTAGTGTGGTTAGATGCACAGCAATAGGCTATGTATTGGATTGTTGAGGCAGTCATTGATTTCTTTGCATTTGGGAGCCACGTCACTTCTTGTTTTAAAATTTCAACATAAAATCTACATTGTTTTGATCGTATAGCCTTATGTAGTTTAAAAGTTGCTATTTCAGTAAAAGTTTTCCAGTTTGCAATAAATCTTTTGGCTAATTCCATGAAATATAGCATCATTCTGTGGCAAACACTGCCATATGACAAGTACAACTAATTACTTTTAGCAAAAGTCAGTAAAAATTGAGCTTGTACTCCATTGTATTTTAAAAATAATAAATGAGACAAACACAAAGACAAAAGCAGTCAGCCGTTCGCTTTTTTTAGACTGCTTTGTTTAACGCTGCCACACGCCACACACTGTGTGATTTTGTGCTGCATGTAATACGGAACAATAGCCAATTTTCTCACAGGACTATCAAATGAGACCATCAAAGCCACTGTAATTTTTGCATGCCACAAATTCTAGAAGGAAGGGAAAAAAATGTTTTACTTCTTCCTTTGTAATAGAATATCAAGCTGACAAATCGCCTCATGGAGAGAGTTACCATCTGGATTATCATATTTGTGAAGCATTGCCATGCAGCAATATAAATAAACCACAATGAATGAAAGCACCGTCTGCCCCCGTGCTGTGAACGCTGTTATATTCTCTATTTCCTTTGTTATGTTTTTGATTTGAGCAACAATGAATAGAGCCATAACCGTTTCAGCTCCGTGGTTAATCTTTCATTCTGGCGGCTAATTATAGTCAATTGGATTCCAGCTCTAATCAGGCCAGTTGTAACAGATTTGACGTGATGCCCCAGAAAGAACTGCAGCCGATCAAACCCCTGTGTGTGTGGGTGTTACTATAAAAGTGTTCTCTGTAACTCGATCTCCGCAGAAATACAAGGGGGGTGTCACAGAGGAAATGGTCAAAGCGGCTGCGGTGATGAGCACAAGGCTACTTTTCTGTTCTGTGTGGGCTGCAAAGACAAATCTGTCACTTGATACCAAAAACTGTGAGGAACAACTGTATTCAAATGGTCACACTTAGACTGCAGCAATATTTATCTAAACCTGTACTTTGTGCTGCCTCTTGGCCAGATCATCATTGTAAATGAGAGTTGAACTTATCTCGTTAAATAAAGGTTTAATAAACAACTTTATGCAAAAAAGGACAAATAGTCCTCTTCACCATTTATTTATCCAAGAAAGCACTTTTTCCCCCCTACTAGTAGGCACTACAGGCGCTTTACAAACATTAAGCTATTTACCAGTGTCACCGAACACCACTGGAGGCAAGATAGTGTCTTGCCAAAGGACACAACGACAGTATGAACTGTGGGGGAGAGCAGGATGTTATGATGTTTTGGGATGTTTTGAGTAGGGATCCGCTAACCCGCCGGTCGAAGGACGGCTGCTCTACACACTGAGATACTGCCGCTCCATATGTAGGTATGTAGTTTTATGCAGACTGCATGAACATGCTTTAAACAAACCCAGTTAAAATAGGTCCGATAGGGATTTCACTTTAGGCCATTTAAAAAATAAATAATAATAAATTTTGTAATAAATGTTGATGAACATTTAGCAGGACTGTGTGGTCAACAAGAAATAAAAATGTGCCTTTACATCTTGAATGTTTCTTTAGACCTGCATGCAATAGTTACTCATTTTAACCAAAACAAAAAAGCTTGTAAGTTTTGGGCCCAAATCAGTGGTGCTTCAATGGCCCCTCATGAGGTCTGTTTTAACTGAAACCACATTCTGTGTGGTTGGTTTACCACGTGGTATGACTTTTTTGTACGACAATTTGTAAGTTCACAAACTCACCAAAATCCATCTTTTACTGCACGCAACCACTGCAATGAATGTGCACACAATGTTTTGTGAATACTGTTAATAAAGTGTTTTATATTTGGGGTCAAAGCAACCATTGTACAATTAACAATGTAAACATTTCTCTGATTAGATAAAAGAGTTCATCCAAGGAAAGGAGAAAGAAAGTAATTCTTCCACTTGGTTCCATGAAACTTAGATTTTTCAAAGATTTTAACACAAATAGTGACATTTTGATTACAGCTGCAACAACGTGTTGACATAATTGATTACGCATAAATGCACAGTAGGCTACACACTTTATTACTAAAAGGATGGGTAATATATATACATATATGTATATATTTATTGGCACATGGATCAATACCTGAGCAAAGCACAGAAGGGCATTGAAAGAAACCAGAGGAGCCAAACACCAACTCCTGGTTGACAGAACAGTCACCCAAGACTGCAGAACCCGACACACCAACCTGTGCACTGCCTGGATTGATTACAAGAAAGCATATGACTCAATGCCACACACATGGATCACTGAATGCTTGGAAATGTACAACATCAACAGGACTCTAAGACACTTCATTGCAAACTCGATGAGGCTGTGGAAAACCACCCTTGAGGCCAATGGCAAGCCACTTGCACAAGTATCCATCAAATGTGGAATATACCAATGAGATGCTCTGTCCCCACTGCTGTTGTGCATAGGTCTGAACCCCCTCAGCCAAATAATCAACAAGACTGGCTATGAATACCGACTCAGGTATGGGGCCACCATCAGTCACCTCCTCTACATGGATGACATCAAGCTATACGCTAAGAGCGAGCGGGACATCTAATTTATAAGAAATCAATGCTGTGTACATAATATTTGGGCTGAACTGATTTTGTTTAACTAAGGGAATTTCTTCTCTTTTGCTCTTTCTGTAGGGCATTTCTTGTTTTAAGGAAACTTGTTTCTTGTTTTTTGAAATGCCCTTAACACTTTTCATGTGCTTAATAAAAATGTTTACCCTTTTTTACAATATACAAATTGTTTATTGTGTTTTATAAAAAAAAAAAAATATTCACAAAACAATAGATTAATTGAAAAAAATAATCCATAGAAAAATGATTGTTACTTGCATCTCTATTTGAAATGATTATATCTTTGGAAATAGTTTTGACTGATGTCTTAAATTTTTTTAACAACACTAACATTTTAAAAACTTTTTACTAAGGGCTTGACTGATTGAATTAAACATACTGTGCAATTTATTAAACCTACTTATCAGCATTACTTCAATTACTTCATGTAATAATAAATGGGTTTATTTTACACTTGAACTAACTAAATAGATAGAAACATTTTGGATTCATTATGTATCTTTAAAGTGTCAGATATATGGAGCTAAGCCAAGTCAGTTAATTCTTTTTAAATACCCTGCTTTTATCAAAGCAGACAAAATCAGAGAAAGTCCATGTTATTTCACTTTCCAATTGCCGCTTTCCAGCAGGGAAAAAATAAGTCATTCATCTTTTTCTGCCTCATGTTAACGTATGTCCGTCTGTCTATCATACTGCAGTAGTTGAGGTCTTACAATTTTACGCAGCTCGACAGTAAAATCAGTCTCCCCTCCAGTCTCTGCCTGTGCGTTTGCTGTTTAACCTTGGTCATGACAATTCTGATTAGAAAGAAAGGGAGACATAAAATGGTGGACAGCTGGCGGTTTAGCTATACTCAAGGGGTTGTGCGTATTCAAACCTAGTCACATTGATGCAGACTCCAGTGTTTATTGCTTGGCTGTGTTTTTATGTTGGTAAATGCCTTGTTAAAAATCCTTGTTATTGGTACAGTGCAAAACGGCATTAACCTTAAAGTTATATTTCATTATTTGTAAATGTGGTTCCATTTAAGATAATGTACATGCTCCCAATTGTAATCAGCACTCTCCCAGTTTGAAAAACAAACAGGAGCAACACCACACTAGAGCATGTCCTAGTGTAAAATCTACTTAACATTGAACTACTTCTGTGTCCTTTTTGATGTGTGCCCCACATAGGAATGTCACACAATATCTGCTGTTGAGAAATGGTGCATATTTCTGTTTAGACACAGGTCACAGTGAGGAGTTGTTCTGGAGAGTGAGCCATCCTGTGGTTTTGTAAAGGAGGAGCCAAATAAAAAGCAGTCAAAAGCAGCTCAGTGGAAATAGGTCAGATGGTAATTTACAATTTGGAACAAAATATATTTAGTTCAGAAGGCCCCAAAACTTTTAAAAAGAAACAGAAGCATGCTTTTCCTCCATTGATGTGTTGTTCGACCTGTATCTTAAATCAATCCTGGTCATGGATTTTCAATAAGAGTTTAGTTAACCTTGCGCTGCAGCTGGATTCTCGCGAAATTTGGTAGTTTCCAAAGTTGGGTAAATCTATCTTGTATTGCACCAAGCCAACCGCTTGAGTTGAACCATGGGCTCATTTGTTGCATTTGTCAAAGAAAAAAAAAAGAATATGACAAATGCAAACAGCGTCCTTTTCTCCTTTTTGTTATTAACATGGCTACACTGAAAGGTGTTAGCATTGATGTTAGCAAAAATGTTTGTGCTCTATTCCTACTGGCTTTGGCATATCCTAAATTCATAGAGGCTCTTTTCATTGGCTCACAGCCTTGTTTCATTTACCACTTTAGTGTTAGTTAAAGGTGCATTACTGAGGTTAAAGAAATTTCTTAACATGAGCGACACTTCAGGATGAGTAAGCAGTTGAAGCCTGCTTGCAGACATGTTCATTGTTACAGTAAAATGTTATATTTACTTATCACTTTAAACCGCAATAAAGTAAAAAAATCTGAACGTGCGCAAATACTCCTTGTTCATAATGTCTTATGAATGTCTTATGGGTGGCATTTCCTTACTATGTACAGCCCAATGGGCATACTCTAACATTAACAGGCAATCTCCTTATTTATAACAAAAGAAGTAGTGTTTTTTTATTGTAAAGCTAGTCTTCTCCATGTTCTGTTTTGATATCCAGAAACAAACGCTAAGGTCAAAGCGTTAGCATGTGAGGCTAAACATAGCACTCAGAAAGTGCTGCTTTGGAAATACATTCACATAATTTGAAAAAAAATTGTTAACTAAGTTATCACATCTCAAAAGAGTCCGGATCACAAAGTTGTGATATTTACAGTACCATTTAAAATGCTTTCTGGCCGGCTGTGATCTAGCAGTTACATTTGGCCCTCCACTGTGCAGGGAGTAGAAAATGTTCAAAATCTATATAAGGTAATACGGTCTTTAGGACTGTATCTAGTCCTTTCTTTACAATTCAAGTCCAAAACATGTACTATTCTCTGATGGTGAGTAGGATTAAGGTTTGTGTAATTTGTAGCTTATCCAACTTGACTTTCTGAAGGGTGGGGATAAATGATCACCCTTTTGTACTAACACGAGAAGTGATGTGCATGCTAATCTAGTACTACTGTTTTATGTTGCACTTCCGGGACTTATAATTACTTAGAAAGATCTTGCTTTTATTGTTTTGAACTCATAACACTTTTTTGAGACATCAAAAGGGCAGCATGGTTGTCTCCAACTCAAGATACTTTCAGGAGATTTGCATTTCAGTGTAAACGTCAGTGAATGTGATTCTGATTAGAAAGGCGTTTCATGGCATGAAACATTTAGAGCAGGGGTTCCCAAGACGGTGATCGCACTAGACCAGTAAACCGATTAATATTGCAAGGTAGAGCTGGTAGATTGCATGCCATTGAAAAAATGTTTAATTAGTCTAACATTTCCTCCTGTGTATTAACCTAACTCTGACAGATAGAGCTGTTCCACAGAACCTAGTCTGTTCCACTGTTCCATCTTGGAGAGCTTCCATTGAAAGCATTTTGTAAAAGGCAGGTTCTTTAAATAAATACCTGGTCGATGATGGATTTATCAGCCTCAGTTTTATCCAATCAGAGCAGTGCCATGTTGTTTACGTTGGTAACAGTAAACCCGTCACTACATTTTCAAACCTTAAACACGACCCTCCCTGTCCGTGCTGCCACATCATTGAACACAATAGCCGGTAAGGCCAGGGTTCGGACTGTAGATGCCTAGCATGGATTAGGACAAGACTGATTTATTTGGAAACTCACAATCTCGAAAGTGCTTCAGCACAAGGTTACTCGTGGATAGTATCCAATAAAAACTGAACTTATCTGAGTCTTACTTTGAAACAGACAGTTCATCTCTGCACCTTGTCTAAGCCTGAACTGTGCTTACAGCAGTGGGAGCACACAGCTGTGGGGAAAGGTTGTCTATGCTACAATTCAATTTGTAAATTAAACAGTCACACAGTCCAGGACATTTCAATATTTCTAATGAATACTCACAGTTTGAGGACTCATTTTAACAGAATACACATTGATTCCTGCCCAGTTTCACTCCAAAAGTGTTCTTGCTGTAAACTTGTAAATGGCTGCGTCTCAGAATGTATTGAATGGACTTCAATTTTTTGAGTGTCTCTGCGTCAATCTATCGAGCTACACCGGGAAAACACAGGAAGTACCTTTCCGCTACACTATCAAAATAAAAGTTTACTAAAACATATCGGTGATGTAAACATCACACTGGAGCACAAAATCCACAACTTTGGGTTTAGATGGTAAGTATTTATCTACTGTAGTTACATAGGCTATGTTTGACAAGTCACTATGCTGTCTGTCTTGTTCAGTTGTTATTTACATGGCATTTTAATTATTACTTCACCTCTATATGATGAAATTATATAGAGTAGGAGATCCACACAGGCAGAGTAGTAGCTGTGAAGATGACGCCCCTTTGTGTGACTTGACGCTTTTAAAGCAGACACGAGCGAGACACTTTTGGTGTGATTTTGGGGTGTGTCTTACCACAAATGAACACAAACAAAAGGAATTAGAGACAAAAGGTTCCATTTGTATCCAAATGTGTATCTAATGCAGAGTAGAAATCAATCTTACCACTGGCATCTGCTCTTTTTTTGTACCTTTATCCTGTGCTGTGCTACAAATCTTTCTAGACCTAAATTGGAATTGATAGGCTAAGTGTCGGTCAGTGTTCAGTCATGTTGTATTGTACATCTAAGTATTCAAATAAACCTACACATTGTCTCTGGTGCAGGATAAAGTGTATTATTCCAGTGTGCATTTACCATATTTGGTTTGTGGCCTTGTCCAGAAGCCATTGTGTAGGATTTCTTTCATGTGAAGCTGTATTTAAGTCTGCATAATATGTTTGTGTGCTTTGAGGAGTGCTCCTTGTGTGAGTGGGACGTAAACTTGGCAGCCTCTTTGTATTGCCTTTTCCTGTGATTGGAGTACTAATTCCATGTTGCAGTGCATTTAGAAAGAGGCACTGTGATGCTTTGTTTGAGCTAATGCCTCTTTATATTATACTTGTATAATAGATTTAGAAACATGTTGCTTTTTTATTGTATTGAAAAGCTATTGCATTTAAACTAGTGAGTCAGATATAATGGATATATGCCTTGTCAGATGCAAGTAGTTCATATGAGGTAATGAGGTTGGTGCGATTCACTGACCACAGTACATTTAGAACATAAAGGACTCTCATATACTGTGGCTTTATAATGGAGACAGTGTGCCTCTAAGGATCTGCTACTCACAATGCACTTCATATAAGGAGACAATGTCTGTTGTATCAAGAACATCTGACATGTGATCTTCCTATACAAGGATACAGGATTTACAACAGTTGTTTTACACCATTTGTGCCATTCCAGATGTAAACTGTTCCCAACTCCAGGGGGAAGGTACGGAACAGCCCTCTTAAACGGACTATGTTGATTAATTGACATCTTTCACTTTCACAGGAGAAACTCATAAAACTCAAGAGAACTTTGTTTGCACAAGCATTGTGGCGCCTTGTCCCAGACAGAAGGGGAAAAAGTAAAGTTTTGGAAGGCTTTGAAGTCAGAAGAATAGATAACAGATTCTCAACAGAGTCCTCAGTCTTTTACTGACACCTACAGGTCACATTTAAGAAAAACGGACTCTGTTTGACGATGAGTCAAGTCAAAACATTAGCCTACGTGTTTAAAGAATAAAGTGTACATTGAACAATTGCATTGGTTCCAACAGGTCTTTCCCTGAATTCTAACCTGATTAGACCAGTCTGTTCTGGTCTCATAGTCGTTGGCCATGAAAGGGCAGTGTGACTCCTGATGTGAGAGTCGTTAACAGCTCAGGTTAGTCGTAAGTGTCACTGTTCCATTCAGGTGTTGTTCTAGAGTAAAACACCTGAGCCTTAACAACTCTCACATCAGGAGTCACACTGCTCTTTCATAGCTAATGACTATGACACCAGTACAGCCTGGTTCAATTAGATTTAGTTTCAGCTCTCTTACCAGTTTATCTCAGAATTAGAGACAAAATGTGTTCACCTTTAAAACTGAGTCCAGCAGCTTTTGCTTTAACCATTTCTTCAAGATGACCTGGATGACTGAGACATAGACAATGACTTTTTTTCAACTTTTAGACGTTCTCTAACTATTCTAGACAAGCCTAAATGCAATTCATCTCTACAGAGAAGTATTCCATTCATAAAAGTGTATTAGAGGTAGTCTATACATCCCACCAGAAGATCAATATCACTTTGCAATTGGAGCCTACTTTTGCAGCACAAGCCCATACTCTGGAAGATGAATTTTTTTTGACAGATGCAGTCTGTCTTCATTGGATGAAACTGAACAGACTGAATAGGAAAGTTATTTTCAGTCCCGTTGACCACAGTTGTTAGTGACAGTAAGGTGAGTCCAGGCCCATGATTAACTCTTTGTCTTGCAGCCCCTTTAAGAGCAGTAATCTGCTCTGTCTGTTATTTCTATTTTCCACAGTCTGCTTTTGAGCAGACAACAGGCAGATTCCATGCACTTTCTGTAGAAAGATCATTTTTAGTTACTTTTTATAAAGCTTGGTATTCACTAGTACATACATCCAAACCAACCAAAACATGCAGCCATCAGTCAACTTGGTTGTTGTAAATGTACAATTAATACAGTTGCAGTTGCATTTGTTGCACCTTAAAGGTGTGTTATGTAAAATGTTTTAGGACAATATTTTTTGTGTGTGTCGTTGTGTCGTCGCGTGACTTAGCGGCACAAGTTAACAGAGCAGTGTGTAAGACCAGCAAATGTACTAAGACTGAGGATAAAATATATTATAAATTGAACAAAAATAAAGAGATGTTCCTATTTTCCTCTCTGTTGAAGTCACTCATAGTCGATGATCAACAACTAACCCCCAATTTACACCAAATCAGCAGCGTTACGTTAGAGCTGCATCAACGTTTTAGTGGCGTCTGCTTAAATGCGTCAATTTACACCAAGGATGTCAGGGTTGCTGCTGCCTTGCAGTGCTTGTGGCCCTCCCGCTCTGTTTTGCCAATATTCCCGGTTCTTCAAACGGGTTTCAAAGGTTTTGTTGTGACTGAGATGTGCTTATACATCTGTTCTACTGTTGGTGATTAGGCTACTCACTGCCTAAACCCAAAGTTGTAGCTGTTGAGGCCCATGCCTCTCTTTCTTCACAGTGTTCTTGTAAAATGAATGTTTGGTATCGTAGCCTAAAGTAAATTAAATGATTCCACCTAAAGAACAACTTGAGGTTTTTTCTGGTGCAAGATTCTCTGAAGTCTGTGTAATGGGCAATGTTTACATCATCAGGTTTACTATGTTTAAGTGAGCTTTTATTTTGATAGTGTAGCGGAAGTGTATATTGATACTTTGTACCCATTTTCTGTGTTTGGATTTTCTTTTTGTGATTGACGCAGAGCCGCTCAAAAAAAAGAAATCCAACCCATTGATAGTGGAGCAACTTGTTCAGCACTGCTGATTTGGTGTAAATTGGGGGTTAATGTAAAAAAAAAAAAGTTTGGCATTTGATATTTACAATCGAAGGTATTGCATATTTCTGCTTTTGTGTTTTTCTATAAAATCCATTCATCAGAGTCTCATGTTTAGGTAAAATTCATTCAAAGTCACATCTGCCTTGTCCTTCTTTGGTTGAATCGATGCGTGAAGAGGAGGTGAGAAGGACAGACCCACACACAATTCTGCTGCAGATGGGATTTATACAGAGGAATTAGTTGACGGTATACATATGCATAATTTTATAAATGTGGATATTTTATGGCGTGCACACATTTTAGTCTTTGGGAGTACACATTGGTTTAATAGAGATCCTATGCACTCTTTTTATAGATGAGGCCCGTGGCCTTAAACAGTCTTTATAACACAGTAATGTCCTGCTTGTGGAGTGCTTTCTGAAGAGCCATTTCCTGTTTGTAATGGAATGAACATCTTCATATCCTGATTCAGTGTTTGTCTGCGTTCTGAATACTGATGCTGAATTATGATGTGTTAGATGTTTTGTTTAGGTTTGCGGCAGATTTGTTCTCCCTTTGGAATTTTAAACTACTGCTGCTCGGTCTTTTTATTTTGAAGTTAGGCAGTGAGGAAATACTGCCTAACTTAGACACTCATAAAAGTAATTACCCAGCATATTTGTTTGCTCCCACGAAGAATTGGAATAGATCTGCACTTCAGAGCTGATCATTCTTTTCAATAACTTTAGATAGTGTAGACAGAGAAATGCACAAAAATAAATGGAAAGGGCTTCAATTATTTTATTTGACAAAGCTTACATCTTTTTGTACCTGGTTCAATTATGGTTAAATAAAAATGTCAGTATTGTATTGTAAGATTGTAACCAATAAAACGTTGTCTCAGCTCTATTGTCAGTTCCATTTACTGCCGTAGTACTTTTAGAATGTCTCACCTTTAATAGGCAGAGAGAGTCTGAACTACAAAGGCAGTGCTATATCTAAGACAGGACTCAGCGCTAATGAACCCACTGTTCCACTTGAATGATGGAGATGTATGGCCTAAAAATGTAGGAAGCAACAATATGGAAAGCTTTTTGGTATAATGATAGAAGCTGGTTCCACTGAAAAAAATTCTGTTGCGTTTTGTTTTTTTGCAAAAGCTGTGAACTTTTGAAAAGAGCCGAGGAGGTGTTTCTGTTTGAACACACCGCTTGCTTTGTTTGGCTTTGTTTGGTGAAGATGGTAAAACATGGCAGTTCATGCACTGCCCACCTGGCTGCTGAAATATGTCACTAATAGATGGACAAAAGGGTTGGAGTCACTGTTATTAATTGTGATCATTTGGTGCTGACTTATAATAACTTATAATAAATAATAATAAATTATTATGCTTCGATGCTGTTTCTGTCTGTAAAATGAACTGAATTGTGGAGAATCAAAGCTTTCAAATGAGGTACAAGATGTCCATGTTCAAAAGTTGTTCAAATGTTTAGCTGTGGGTATTAGTGCAAAAACTATTGAGATTTGTAAAAATACACTTACAGATATGGAGCAATAGATGTTGTGTTTTTTCTCTTTGAGGTGACAATAAACTTATTACCTGAGAAGATGCACATAAGAGGTGAGCTACGCACACACTCGTAGAACTGTAGTTACTTCAAGTAACTATTATTGACTACAGCTGGATTTTCAGTATATAATTATTTACATGTATTGATTTAGCAGACGCTTTTATCCAAAGCGACTTACATTGTTCCACAGTAATTACCAGTGTTACAGCCACTGGAGGCATGGTGGGTTAAGGGTCTTGCCCAAAGACACAACAACAGCATGAGCTGTGGAGAGAGTGAGAACTGAACCACCTACCTTCCCGTTGAAGGAAGACTGCTCTACCCACTGAGCTACTACTTACCTAATAGTAGCAATAGTATACATTTTTATCTCCACATTCCCTGATGTGCACTGCTTTTTGCAAAAATGTTTGCTCTCCCCAGTGCAAATCTCAAAGTCCGCCAGTACTGCACAGGATTAGTCGAATTAGTCGGTTGCAGTACTAGAAGAGATCAGAGTGGATAGATTGGACATGCACTATTAAGGATCTTGTAAATATAATTTGGCTCGATTAAGTTTATTTTGCCTTTAGTCATCTAGTAACTAATGATAATCGTATTGCATTAATATTCTTTAATTATATATTTAACACATTTTATATCTTTATTTCAGTGGAGACAAAACAAACGGCAAGATAACTTTGTTAGTGTTCAGTAAAGTGCCTTTGCTGCTGTGTGACATTGATGCCAGTCGTCTGTGAAACCCACCGAGGGATAAACACCATTCTCCTTCATTCACACTTGGACACTGTTCACAGAGATTGATTCTTATGTTCAGACTTACAGGCAACAATGCCAGTTGTAACTTGTAATGTGCCACTCTCCAAGATTCTGCATTTTCTCTTTACACCAAAGCACATTCCAATGCAATGACTCAGACATTTTACCAAATAAACAAAGAATCTCTCGCAGGTTTATGCAAATCTCCACTGTGAACCTCGGATGTTAAATCTTCTCTCTATTGTCAGTTCCTCTTATCTACTGCCAAAGTACTTGGACTGTTTAGGAAGTGTCACCTTTAATAGGCAGAATGAGTCTGAACTACAAAGGCAGTGCTATAGTAAAAAACACGGCTCGTGGCTAATGATAACATTGTGCCTACTGGACAAAGGTGATTTATGGCCCAAAGGAAAAAACATTCTGCAGCATACAATAATTCTATGCTGCTATATATGAGAATGACACATCATTTAATAAGGATGTTTTTTTCTCCATTCTGTTCCATTTTACTTTCTGTGTGAATGTAAATATAATAATGTTACGTCCAAAGCCCCTTTCGTCCCAATCTAGAGATAGGCCACTTAAAACTAGTAGCCTTTCCGCAAAAATTGCCATTTTGATGCCAAATATGTAATTTAAGTGAATTGCACAGATCCAGATGTTTTAATTTTTTTTGTGCATTGTCCTGGATTAAAAAATATTAGTCCACAAACTGCCCATGCGCTCAAAGTGCGTTCATGTCATTGTTTGCACTTGCTCATCTTGTTGGTTACGCTGTGCCCTCGGGAGAAAATGATGCTGCTGGATATTAATGGACAAAATAGAGATTTGTGGAAGCCTAACTATTAAATCAGCGCAAGTTAAGCTTGCTACAACCAACGTTTATTAGTTAACCTATGTTTTCCAAAGCTTTTTAGCCAGTATGTCTTTGTCTTTTCTTAATTAGTTTGTTAGTTGCTGCTGTTCATGAATGGAGATTGTTTGCTGTTAGCTAAAAGCTAAGAGTAGTTGATGATCCTGCTCCATTCAGGTGCAGGGTCGTGATTGTCATTGTTCTATTCTGGTGCTATGTTTGTTGTTCTAAGGTGGGGCCCTTTTGTTTTAGGTTTAAGAACACTGTTGTAAATACTAGGCAACATGAATCTGAGCCCACCTCCTCTGTTCAAAGAGGGTGTTTCCATTTTCACAAAAATGGCTTCCTTCACACCTCTCTCAAACCATCTGGCCTCTCTGGACAAAATTCGGACATTGCTGTCCTCAAAGGAATGTCCTTTGTCTTTGAGGTGGAGGTGGGCTGCAGACTCAGGTCCTCCAGGATTGGCTCTTTTGTGCTGATACATCCTTTAGTGAAGCTGTTCTTTAGTTTCTCCAACATAACTGTCGCTGCACTCTTCACTGAACTGTATAAACTACATTACTCTGTTTGTGGCGATCTTGTCTTTAGGTTGGACCAGTTTTTGACGCAGTGTGTTCCCTGGTTTAAAGTGGACTGGAATGTTGTGTTTGTAAAAAAAGTTTTTCAGATAAACCAGACACATAAGGGATAACTACACCCTTCCCTTTTGTCCCTGATTCCTGTCTTTTTGGTGTCTGTGTCCTCTTGGTTTTGTTGAAAGTCCATTTGGGGTATTCACAGTCTCTCAGAGATTTACGAATGTGTTGTTCTTCTTTCTGTTTACCTTCTGAGGTATGGGCACCTCTTGTGCTCTGTGCTGAAGAGTCCTGATGACTCCCAGTGGGAGGTGGGAATCAAACTGCAAATATTGATCCGTGTGTGTAGGCTTCCTGTAAACTTCTACTTGGAGAGTCCTGTCCTCACAAATGACCACTGCACAGTCTAAGAAAGCCAGGCGGTTGTTTATGGCATCTTCATGGGTGAACTTGATGTTCTTGTCCACTGCGTTGATGTGTTCTCTGAAGGCTTCTACTTCCTGGGTTCTGATCTTGACCCACATGTCATCAACATATCTGAACCAGTGACTGGGCACTGCACCTGGGAAAGAGACCAGAGCTCTGTTCTCCACTTCCTCCATGTACAGGTTAGCCACAATCGCTACTCGGGGAGAAAGGTGATCCCATGGCACAGCCATGTTTTTGTCTGTAGAAGTTACCTCTGAACTGGAAATAAGTAGTGTTCAAACATATCTCCACTAAACTGCAAATATGGTCCGGGGTGAGGTTAGTCCTGTCCTGTAAAGATGTGTCCTGTAGTAGTCTCTTTCTTACAACCACGAGTGCTTGGTGGGTATGCAGGTAAAGAGTGATGTGACATCAAAAGAGACAATAGTCTCATCTGTGTCTAGTTGTAGATGTTTGATTTACAAACAAGACACATTGAAATTTATAAGGTGTGCAGGTCTGTAAATGTGAAGTAAAGAGATACAAACAAAAGGAGTTGTTATTTGATGATACCTGAGTCTGAAGCGGTTGTACAACAAGGTTACGGTAGGATCCAAACACTTGTCCTTGGTTTGTCTAGATATCCTCTTTTGCAACATGATACAAATAGTCTGTTTTCCACCTCTGGAGCTAATTCTGGAGTCAGTTGCACAACAATTACCTACTCTGTCAATAAAAGGCAATAGACAAAGAAATTATCCTCATTAGCTTCATGTTTAGCCTCAAAGCATGCAACACTGTCTTTGCTGTATTGATTGATGCTAATTAGCCACGTGTTTCCTTTGGTTTCGATTTTATTAAGTGCTGTTTGTATAACATTTTCTTTGCTTTATAAAGACATTCTTTGGCATGTACAAATCTGCTCATAAGTTGACATAATCTGGTAGAATATACATGATAACACCAAAAAGGGTGAAGCCAATTATTGTAACTGTTTTTAAATTTTTTAAATCATTATGACAACAGAAACTACCCAAATGACCCTGATCAAAAGTTTACCGTTCTTATTTCTGTGTATTGCCTCCTTTAACATCAATGACAGCTTTAAGTCTTTTGTGGTAGTTCTGGATGAGGCTCTTTATTTTCTCAGATTGTAAAGCTGCTCATTCTTCTTGGCAAAAAGCCTCCAGTTCCTGTAAATTCTTGGGCTCTCTTGCATGAACTGCATGTTTGAGATCTCCCCAGAGTGGCTCAATGATATTGAGGTCAGGAGACTAAGGCCAGTCCAGGACCTTCACTTTATGCTGCTGTCGCCAATGACAGGTCGACTTGGCCTTGTGCTTTGGATCGTTGTCATGATGGAATGTCCAAGTACATTCTATGCGTAGCTTCCGGGCTGATGAGTGCAAATTGTCCTTCCATATTTTCTGATAACATGCTGCATTCAGCTTATGCATTCATAACAATAACAGATCAATTCTTCTCTTTTTAGTGTAAAGAAACATTTAACACTTCCACCTTGGTGTCTGTAAAACAAATCAATCACTTTTCTTTAGACTCAGTATCGCTGATACTTTCAGAAGAGTTTAGCGCTGCCAAAACAGATTCAATGTGCATGCTCTAACTGTTACTCTGTGGTTTCTGGCAGTGTTAACCACCAACTTGTGCTGTTTAAATTAGAGGCGTGTGGACGGAGATACCTGTGTGTGTGTAGCTAAGGTATTAGTGTATGTACACTACTGACTTTGAAGAAAGTAATAAAAAAAATTATCTGAAAAATAAGAAGATAGTGACTTTCTATACAGTGTAAGTAAACTTCTGGTTTCAACTGTAAATTCTAAATGACAATGATTGAACATAGAAATGTTGTTTAATATGTGAATGTTTTGCCTTGTACCAGAACTTATTGGTCTTAACTTTTTTACATGAAATGTCTCAAGGGAAAATGCACAGACCCTACATGCAGAACTTAGACAGATTTTGTCTGCAATTTACAGTTAGCAGTTCTTCTGGCCCTTTTCCCTAAGTTTGTCCAGTGTCAGGAAGCTGTTGATGGAGCGCTGGAGCTCTGTCAGAGTGACCATCAGGTACTTAATCATCTTCGTGATAAACGCCTTTTTCCACCGATCGCTCAGTTTGGCCTGGCGGCCATTATAGGATGGGTCCTGTCAGATTCCAACTTCTTCAATGATGGAGGAAGAAGATAATGGAGGCCACTGTGCTCAATGGGTCTTTCAATGCTGCAGACTCACCCACCTCCACAATCAGGTCCAGTGAGCAGCTGTAAAACAAATGTACCTGAGCTCAATTATGAGTGTCATGACAAAGGCTGTCAATACTTATGCATGTGCTTTCACATTGCCATTATGGAGTATTGTTTGTAGAATTATGACAAAAATAATAAATTGAATATATTTTGGAATAAGGTGAAGTGAAGTGAATAAGTAAAAAGTGAAGTGCTGTGAATAACTTCCGGATGCACTGTACTCTGGGAGAAAACCCACACTAGCACAGGGAGGACTTATCACCTAAAACAAAGACTGGAGATCACACTCTAATGGTAACAGCATGAATATTTAACTCTTAGTTAATGTACAGTGATGCATCTTTGCTTTTGAATAGAATAACTTTGTCCATATGGCACATTACGACACAACATGTCATTAAATAGCCTTAATGTTTTATTTTAGTCTTTCCATAGAAACATTGGAGCTGGGCAGGAAAACTCAGAGAAGAGATAAGCCTTTTGATGTTAAAAAGGTGATATCTCTTTCTGCCAATGGCATCTTGACCCTCAGGTGAACTGCATTGATTTAAGACAGGCCACTCCACACTGATTGGTCCCAAATCCCTAAGAGGTGTTTAAGTGGATATGTGGTGGCTGTGAGATATATATATATATATATATATATATATATATATATATATATATATATATATATATATATATGAAGCCCTTTAATTTCAGCGCTCTACTTGAATTCAGTAGGGCACTTGTCAAGAAAACAGAGAAGAATGACTCACTTGTCGAGCGCTGATCAGCTTGTCTGCGTTTCTTTATATAGCTCACTAATTCACAGGCAACACATGTCAGATCTGTGCTGTTGAACACCATTTCAGGCCTCGATACGTCAGATGTACAGTAGGGCCATGACACAGCGGCTACTGTTCAACTGGAACATTAGCTGTCTGTAGAACAGACTGAGGCCATCTGTAGAATGATCATTTGTTCCACTGGCAATTTGGTGATTTTTCTTTTGATTGCCATCAATTTACTGTGTTCAAACAAGCCACATGCAAAGAGATAATAATTAGTGCGCTGCTCATGAACGGTACAGAGAACTGGGGTTGAAGTGTTCATTTAAGCAGTGCTTGGGAACATCAGAGTGATGTTTGATCATTGGGCTGAGTTCTGAGATTGAAGGCACCCTTCAGTGTCCTTGAAGCAATATTTGTTTTTAACTGATCCATAGTGTCTTCTGAGTATTGGCTTCACTTTATGTTTTCTTTGTACACTCACCTAAAGGATTATTAGGAACACCAGTTCAATTTCTCATTAATGCAAGAATCTAATCAACCAATCACATGGCAGTTGCTTCAGTGCATCTAGGGGTGTGGTCCTGGTCAAGACCATCTCCTGAACTCCAAACTGAATGTCAGAATGGGAAAGAAAGGTGATTTAAGCAATTTTGAGCTTGGCATGGTTGTTGGTGGCAGACGGGCCGGTCTGAGTATTTCACAATCTGCTCAGTTACTGGGATTTTCACGCACAACCATTCCTACAAAAAAATGAACGAAGCCGAAAACGACAACGACAATCTGGCTTTACGCTCGATGATAAAGGACGGCCAAAACACGTTGACACGGCAGGAGAGAAATACCAGTGAAAGCCGCCAACACCACAAATCTTAGGAATCACCTGAAAGCTCCCAACAGAGTTCGCCAAAGTTTCGAAGTCATCCACAGCCGCTCATACTTCCAGTCAGGTGACAATAGCGCAGGCCTTCGGACGAGTAACAAAATATAAACGCAACAGTAATAAATGGCGCACGCAGACTGACAGTGTCATGAGATACATCGCCAAGGAAATGCAGCCTTTTAATACTGTGGAGAAACCAGCATTTAAAGAAATGCTCCACCACTTCAACAAGCAATATGAATTGCCAGGGAAAACATACATTTACCAAAACAGCAATTCCAAATTTATAAAAAAAATCCTGCATAACCACAGGTAATGGGGCTAATATTGACAAAATATATACAAAGCCCTAAAACAGGCAATTAATCATCATAATTGCAATTATTTATTGAACAATTAATCGTCAGTTAAATTTCATAATCTGGACAACTCTAATATATATATATATATATATATATATATATATATATATATATATATATATATATATATATATATATATATATATATATATATAATATATATATATATACACACGCTTAACCCTCCTTGCCTCCAGCCACGTCTCTGTCAGTCTGCCCCGGAGCAGCTGTGGCTACAGATGTAGCTTACCATCACCAGCGTGACTGTATGAATGAATAATGGAAATGTAAAGCGTCTTTGGGTCCCCAGAAAAGCGCTATATAAAATTGATGTAATGATAATAACAATAATAATAATAATAATAATAATAATAATAATAATAATAATAATAATAATAATAATAATAATAATAATACATCTATATTAGCATAATATACCTCAATAATAATTTTGGTGTCTGGCACAAACTCCACCAGTCCCTGTTTAGCAACACCACCTACAGCTTTCCTCATTCTTACAATCTGGAAACAGGCTTAAAACCTCAAACCATGATCTCTGGCAAACCTGGCACATCAACAAAAGATGCTGAAGGACCCCTACAACATCAGTGGAAAATACTGCTTCTATCAGATGTGATGAGAATGACAGCAATGTATTTATAATCAATTCAAATATGTAAATGAACACAGAGACACATCAACTTGACCTGAATTCTTTTAATTATAAACTGTGCATCAAAGCTGTCTCACACTGAAAGCCTCTGCTTCTGTCGCCCACACAAACCCACACAGCCCTGAACTCAGAGACACACTCTCTCACAGAAAAGGACAAGGCACTAGTATTGAATATAAATGAATGGATCTGTCAGAACTTGCCACTGATAAATGATGACATGGGTCAGACGTTGAAGAAATCTAACAGGGAAATTATAACATGAATTTGTTCGTATTTCCACAAACCTTGGAATGCAACAGAGAATTACCAAAGAATGTCCATTTTCTTTTCTAATGAATATATCCCAGTAGAGCTAACACTTTATGCCCAACAAAAGTATTTAACCACGTCTTAAACAACTGAAGGGCATTTAAGCACTGAAGCGTGTAGTTCATTTGGCTGAACGTTGCCTTCAGACGTGAGCCATTAGCAGCACACTACTCCCACTAGGTTTGTATGAAATCACATGGCATTGAGGTGAGGTAATGCCTAGAATGAGTCTTTTTAGGAAAATGTGACAGGGCAAGGGCCTACGAGGAATCGCCACAGTCGGCAGAGTTGAAAAGCCCTGTTCACGTGTGTCCTGTCTCTGCAAAATACTAACAAGAAATGAATCAGAGCAGCCGCTAAGGAGATGGTGAAGATGTGAACAAGGGTTTCTTTCTCTTAACGAAATTGCTGCTTTGAGCACGGTGGCTTGTAAGAAAGTGGTTGGTTTAAAGAACCAAATGAAAATAGAACATGTGTTAATAAGGCATCTATGTACTGTTAGTCTACTGTACAGAAGCATCATCACTGAGTGTAAACAGTAGTAGCTGGCATGGAGACTTATGTGGAAATTGGAGTTGTCTGCAGCTTGCTTCCAAATGATATTCATTCAGGGAACTGTATCATTCAGTGCTGTTATATACAAGCAAAATATTAAGGTCAAATACAGCTCTGAGCAGCTTGAGTCAGTATCTTGAGGCAGTGCAGGTGTGGCAGGAATCAAGACAGGAGTATTTGGAAAGCTTCATCTTCCTGCATTGTGTCTTTAGAAGAAGAGGCCCGTTCTCTGCTGTGTGCTAAAGTCACATGAAGTGTGTGCTAAAGTGACGCTTCCTTAGTATTTGTATGTTGCTGAAAGAACAGTCCTGTCTCTTCACATTTTACAGCTCTTTTCAGGATTCAGAAATTGGTGAGGCCTTGAATATTAAATGTATTTAAAATGTATCACATTTTATGAGTATTATGTTTAGGGCTAACAAAATCCATGTATCAACAGTAAAACACAATATCAATTTTAAAGTCATCAAAGATAAAGAGCCGCTACCATCACTGTAACATCCTTAAGGAATATAATTTATTAAGCTTTGAAAGCTTTGGTAGTTTATGTTTTCTCAAATAAATTTTCAAGTGTATTAATAATTTAAAACCCGAGCCATATTCACTAATAAAAAAAAAACTGCAACAGAATTACCAGAAACGCCACAAGTCAAAACTATGTTTGACTATATTGTCCTTGACAAAAGAAAAAAAAAAAAAAAAAAAAGTCTCTTGTGGTACAATGTGATTCACAACCCCAGTTCAAACCGTGGCTCATGTTTATCTTCTCCATGTCATTCCCATTTCTGTTTTTCCCGTCTGTTACAAGAACAACCTTATCTTGTAGGTACTACATTCATTAACCCATAATAATAACAATTCATAGAACTGTTGACAATCCCATTGAGTGTCACCATGGCAACTGCCAGTAGGTATATTAGGAACAAGGGAACATTTGATTATAATAATACTCTTCTGTTTTTTGTGGAACTAAGATGGCTTAAAAAACATTGTTGTGGGATTCATTTTGTATAACGTTTCCATGTTAAATGTTTTTTCTTTGTGTGAGTGTTTCTCTTGTTCCATCCATTTGTTCATCTGTCCTTTCTTCGGCCGCATCCGTATTATTAGTCTCATTATTTTCCTTTGTTAGTTCCAACATATTTATCATCTCTTTATTTGATTTGTCATTTTTTTTAAGGTTCAGTGAGGCACGTAAAAGCTGGTTCTGTTTTCTGAGTGCCCAGGGCTGATCTGGCAACAATACTAGGGCCTTGTACAAAAAATAGCCAGGATTTGAACCTGGGCCAGTTGTTTATGTGGAAGGCTATGTGTTCTTCCAGCTGAGAAATGAGGTGAGAGCTGATAACTTTTGAACAGGTGTTGCATAACATGACGCATAAAGTGACAATATCTATCACGTATTTGTCTAGAGACCAGTGGGACATTCTAAACAAGAGCTGCATCATAACATACAGTATATACCTATTTTGAACAAATATTCACTAACAGACAAAAAAGTGCTTGCGCAAATGTACATTGTCTTCAGCCTAGAAAAGTGCTATGATCAGATTGTTGATCCTCACTTGAACAAGTAAAAACATTAAACGGAAATTAACAGAACTGAAATAAAAGCTAAAAAAATTGGTTTGTTTGTTTAAAATAGCTTCAACTTTTGGGAGGAAGGAGAGCTTGTAGTGATTGCTTTTGTATTACATGGCTCTGGTGCATCTTCCTGAAGCCGTATGTTTTTAAAGAGATCTATAACAAAATGGAAGTGAAAGAAAGATGAAGATGAGATGAAGACTGCATACAATTTAGGACAACAAATGAAGGTGCAGTAGGCCGAACTCATGTAACCAAATGAAAACCAAAGGAAGTTGTGTTCTTTATTTGGTGTGCTTATGATCTTTTATATCAGAAAATCGGAATATTAAAGTGTTCAAATATTTGTTAGTGAGTTCTAGTGATGTGAAATGGGGAAACACTACAACCGTTTGTGTCCCTGTATATCCATGTTCTGATTTACATTTAGTTTGCTTTGGTATTAAATTAAACAGATATTGATGAACAGATTTTTAGCTTGATAAAGACTAACTGATGAGTAATACCACCCAAAGATGTCAGAATAATAATAATAACAATATAATCAGAATTGAAACATCTCCTAAAGTTAAAACAGTAGTCGTTTTAGCGGGAAAAAGGCTCAAGGTCAAAAGAAAATGATGATACACGAGGAGACATGAGCTGTGGGGCTGGATTACAGTCAGAGACCCCTGCCCCACTCATTGCAAATCATAAATCATGTATCAAGATACAGTAAGAAAATCAGTGTGGCATTTGCCTTGGCTTGTTTTCGATTAGCACTGACATATGTAAGCCCAGCCTCATTCCTATTCCTCTCCTGACGAGATAACATCGCACTCAGTGTCAGACAAACATGTCACTGCTTTCCACCAGGAATCTGACTAATATTTATTTCACTTAAGCTTTACATGCTGTCATGCTGGATGCTAAGAGTGTTTATACGATTCTAGTCTTTGAACAATATAAACTAAACTTTTTTTCAAAACCCTTTAATCACTCCCCCATACATAACACTAACATAGAACACTGCCTCACAAATACTATTGGACTCAATGTACAATCTTCCAATAATTTTTCTTCTAAAATCTTATAATGACTCATTCCTGTCAGTTTTTCCCCATTTCAGAGCCAATATTTGCATAGAATGAAAATGAAAAACACTTCCTCTGCTGTAACAGCAATATGTGATGTATAGTAGAATGTATGAGTGCTGCTGTTGTATGACCCCATTAAAAGTGCATATTTCCCTGTTTCTAGCAAGAATCTGGACATTACTTGATATGAATGAATAAATCCTTAAGGGCATGTGAATGCTGGAGGAATCTAAAGTCTGAAGGAGATTTATTACATCCTCCAGAGACATAAGTGAAAAGTGCTTTATCATACAATCAATTGCAACATTCACACACATTCATACACCAGAGCAACATTCACACATTCATACACCAGAGCAACATTCACACATTTATACACCAGAGTAACATTCTCACACGTTCATACACCAGAGCAACATTCACACACATTCATACACCAGAGCAACATTCACACATTTATACACCAGAGCAACATTCACACACATTCATACACCAGAGCAACATTCACACATTCATACACCAGAGCAACATTCACACACGCTCATACACCAGAGCAACATTCTCACACATTCATACACCAGAGCAACATTCTCACACATTCATACACCAGAGCAACATTCACACATTCATACACCAGACCAACATTCACACATTCATACACCAGAGCAATATTCACACACATTCATACACCAGAGCAACATTCACACACATTCATACACCAGAGGAACATTCACACACGTTCATACACCAGAGCAACATTCACACATTCATACACCAGAGCAACATTCTCACACATTCATACACCAGAGTAACATTCTCACACATTCATACACCAGAGCAACATTCTCACACATTCATACACCAGAGCAACATTCACACATTCATACACCAGAGCAATATTCACACACATTCATACACCAGAGCAACATTCACACACATTCATACACCAGAGGAACATTCACACACGTTCATACACCAGAGCAACATTCACACATTCATACACCAGAGCAACATTCACACATTCATACACCAGAACAACATTCACACATTCATACACCAGAGCAACATTCACACATTCATACACCAGAGCAACATTCACACACGTTCATACACCAGAGCAACATTCACACATTCATACACCAGAGCAACATTCACACACATTCATACACCAGAGCAACATTCACACGTTCAAACACCAGAGCAACATTTACACATTCATACACCAGACCAATATTCACACACATTCATACACCAGAGCAACATTCATACATTCATACACCAGAGCAACATTCACACACGCTCATACACCAGAGCAACATTCACACACGTTCAAACACCAGAGCAACATTTACACATTCATACACCAGACCAATATTCACACACATTCATACACCAGAGCAACATTCATACATTCATACACCAGAGCAACATTCACACATTCATACACCAGAGCAACATTCACACATTCATACACCAGAGCAACATTCACACATTCATACACCACAGCAACATTCACACTTTCATACACCAGAGGAACATTCACACACGTTCATACATCAGAGCAACACTCTCACACGTTCATACACCAGAGCGACATTCACACATTCATACACCAGAGCAACATTCACACACATTCATACACCAGAGCAACATTCACACGTTCATACACCAGAGCAACATTCACACGCTCATACACCAGAGCGACATTCACACATTCATACACCAGAGTAACATTCTCACACATTTATACACCAGAGCAACATTCTCACACATTCATACACCAGAGCAACATTCACACATTCATACACCAGAGCAATATTCACACACATTCATACACCAGAGCAACATTCACACACATTCATACACCAGAGGAACATTCACACACGTTCATACACCAGAGCAACATTCACACATTCATACACCAGAGCAACATTCACACATTCATACACCAGAACAACATTCACACATTCATACACCAGAGCAACATTCACACATTCATACACCAGAGCTACATTCGCACACGTTCATACACCAGTGCAACATTCACACATTCATACACCAGAGCAACATTCACACACATTCATACACCAGAGCAACATTCACACACGTTCAAACACCAGAGCAACATTTACACATTCATACACCAGACCAATATTCACACACATTCATACACCAGAGCAACATTCATACATTCATACACCAGAGCAACATTCACACACGCTCATACACCAGAGCAACATTCACACACGTTCAAACACCAGAGCAACATTTACACATTCATACACCAGACCAATATTCACACACATTCATACACCAGAGCAACATTCATACATTCATACACCAGAGCAACATTCACACATTCATACACCAGAGCAACATTCACACATTCATACACCAGAGCAACATTCACACATTCATACACCACAGCAACATTCACACTTTCATACACCAGAGGAACATTCACACACGTTCATACATCAGAGCAACACTCTCACACGTTCATACACCAGAGCGACATTCACACATTCATACACCAGAGCAACATTCACACACATTCATACACCAGAGCAACATTCACACGTTCATACACCAGAGCAACATTCACACGCTCATACACCAGAGCGACATTGAATGTCATGTTTGCTACAGTGAACAGATTAACAAACCCTCCAGTCCAGCATCCACCGGCTGCTTTGATGTTCTACCCACTAGATTTCTAAAATCAGTAATAAGCAGTTTGTTACCACAACTCACTGATATACTCAATAATTCTTTACAGTCTGGAACATTTCCAAGGGCCTTAAAAACTGCTGTCATCAAGCCTCTCCTAAAGAAGAGCAGTCTTGTTGCTACAGTGCTCAACAACTATCGACCCATATCAAACCTGCCATTTTTAGGGAAAGTCATCGAAAAAGCTGTATATCAGCAACTTAATGACTTTCTATTACTTAACAACTGCTTTGATACTTTTCAGTCAGGTTTTAGGCCCATCACAGACTGAGACTGCACTTATCAAAGTCACAAATGACATCCGTCTGAACACTGACGCGGGCAAAGTCTCTGTCTTAGTTCTGTTGGACTTGAGTGCTGCGTTTGATACAGTGGACCATGAAATCCTGTCACAAAGATTAGAGGAATGGATAAGTATCTCTGGAACTGCTCTTAAATGGTTTCAGTCCTATCTTGAAGACAGGAAGTTCTTTGTTTCGGTTGGTAACTGTGTATCAGACCAAATGGCCCTGACCTTTCACCTCCTGACCACAGGACCCCTATTATTCAATCTTTACATGCTTCCTTTAGGCCAGTTAATACACAGCTGTGGTGTATCATACCATAATCATGCAGATGACACTCAGATTTACATTTCACTCACTCAATCCATTCACTGTGTCACTGCATCAACGAGATTGATGTGTGGATGCAAAATAATTTTCTCCAGCTGAACCAAAAAAGACTTAACTAATAATCTTTTTGGCCACAGAAACAAAGAGAAAGTGTCAGCAGTCACCATCGAGTCTCTTTCTCTAAAATTTAAAAACCAGGTTAGAAATCTAGGGGTCATCATGGACTCAGACTTGAATTTCCAGAGTCACATTAAGTCAATTACATCATCTGCATTTTATCACCTTAAAAACATTTACCGAGTCAAAGGGATAATCTCTAAACCAGATTTAGAGAAACTTATTCATGCTTTTATCTCCAGCAAGTTAGATTACTGTAACGGCCTGCTCACTGGTCTCTCAAAACGAGGGTTAAGACAGCTGCAGCTTATTCAGAACACTGCTGCTCAGGTTCTAACTAACACCAGGAAGTACAACCACATCAGTCCAGTTTTAAAATCTCTGCACTGGCTTCCTGTTGCTCAGAGAATAGACTTTAAAACAGCACTGTTGGTTTACAAGTCTCTTAATGGTTTAGCACCAGAATATATTTCTGAAATGCTAGTAGCTTATGAGCCTCCTCGGACTCTGAGAACATTTATGGACAGGCCTTCTGCTCGTGCCCAGAGTTAGAACTAAACAGGGTGAAGAAGCGTTTAAGTTTCAGCAGCAAAAATCTGGAACAGCCTCAACTTTAACAATGTTCAAGGGGAGGTTACAAACCTTCAACTTTAGCTCTGCCTACATTACAACTTAAAGTGTTTTTATCTGCACTCTTCTTTTAAAAATAATTGAATAAAATAACTTTTATTCCTGTAGCACTTTGAGTTACCCAGTGTATGGATTGTGCTATATAAATAAAATTGCCTCGCCTTGCCTATATTTAACAGCTAAAAATGTGGAAATGTTTGGCATGTTAAAGATACATTTTGTTTGTGGAGTGCAGTAATTACAAAAGCATAGAGAATTTATAGATACCATATTTAGTAGGTATTTTTCCCACCATTTTAAAACCATAAAGAATCACAGCCAATAGTTGTACATTAATTGACAACTATCTTTACCTAATAGAAAGTGGCCTCCTCATCAAAGATATAAGTGATCATTTCCCTGTCTTTGCTACACGGCAACACTTTTTCTGAATATAAATACAAAGAAACAAGAAGTATATTGCATAGGCTGACTTTGAGATTTGCGTTGAGGGGGGGGCAAAAATGTTTTCAGTGCACAGTTAAACTATTGCGAGCATAGCTACGGGAATGTATTTGGAGTAGTAAAACTATTACTACTACTGTTAATTAATAATCAATCATTAATGTAGCTGATATATGTCCAGCTGAACGTTAGCTCTAACTGAGGCATAAGGACTGAGCTGCAGTGAGTAAATAGTAGTGTTTTTAAAAACAGTTCAATTTAATTTCAATTTTGACTTCAGCTCATCCTGCACACTCAAAAACTTACACGATTTAGACAAGACACACCCTGCCTCCCCGAAGGCACAAACAAATTAAGCATAACACTGAATGACACCACAACTCCTCACATTAAAGCCAGACTTCAGCACTAGTCTGGGCAGGGGAGACCAAGCCACCGCTTAGAGGCCGCACATGGATGCATGTTTGTGCCTCAAAAGCAGCTACTACAGCCAACTGTCACAGTAACAACCAGGACAGACGTGTTTTTCTCACCTTTGCAAAGCATTTAGCCTACCAGCAAATAAAACCCAGATCTACGTAAATAAAAAGCACATTAACACCAAACTCACAATAATAAACAATAAACCATAAACAATAAACCAGTAGCACTCATCACACTGATCTGTCATGGCCAGGTTCACGGTCCAAATTACTGCCTGAGAATAGCATGCTCTAGAACTGCAGCTGTAGTCACTTGGCTGATCTTTTGTTTAGTCTCTCTCCTAACCAAGTCAGTCTTCTGAAAAAATACTCAAAAATGTCAATGTCTATTATGTCCTCTGCTAACATCTATTGAATTTGTACCAAACAAACATCAATTTTATAAAGCACAACAATCACTATTGCTCCATATCCACGCTATGTTAAGTGTATTTTACCAACACTCAGGGGTTTGTACAAATAACCACAGCTAAACTTTTGTAAACATGGACATGCTGTACCTCATTTGAAAGCTTTAATTCTCCACAATTCAGCCAGACAGAAAAAGCACCGTACGCATAGTTACTTGAGATATGCCAACACCATATGAACACATATAAAAACCGTGACTCCCTGAAGTTAAATTATAAATCCAATCACTGATTATTAATAATTTTCCTTCAGTTCAAAAGGGTCACTGAGGTGTTCACTTGATGAAACCAAATATCACCCAGACACTTTTTCCTTACTCTACAGAACAGTGTAGGCTAAGTGTTTAAATTAGAGTAGGCTAAAGATAATAACAGGAAGGAAATACCAGGGCAGTGCCACCCATGCCACCCTGCTAAGTCCGCCTATTGGAGGTAGTCTAAAACGACTTAAAACAGCAACAGCCATAAAATCCTTTATATATAAGATTTAAACATACAGACTTGGAATAAAAACGTTTTTAATTAATTAATCCTATGATAAATTACTGTCTATTTTTATCTACCTATTCAACAAATATTGTCCTGTGTGCATGCTAAGCAAGTATGAAGCCAAACACTAGTGACTGGCCCAGTGAGGGCTGTACATTGAGTGAGGCTGCTCACTGTTTGGACTTGCAACAGTCTCTTTCTTTTTAGCTCTGTCACTGGTCAGGTTTGTTCAGCCGCTGTTTGATTTGCTGGCAGGTAGTGGTCATACACACTGGTGGGCTGTTTCCTGCCTGCATGTTTAGGGATAAGAAAACAAATACTTGTTCTGTGCAACCTCGTGGCTTTATTTATGGAAATTTTCTTAGGCCTATGTTTGTAACGCCAAAGCAACAACAATTAAATGCATTCAGTCAATGAGTTCTTATCTTGAGCGCTCTCACCAATTGCCACAGCATAAAACATTGGACGAACCGAGCAACACACATGTCCGTGGCCTGTGCACTGTAAACATTTACTGAAAATTACGAAAGATACAACAAATTACTTCAATTTCAATCAGTTTTGATTCAGATTTTCCCTGAAAACCCCTGCTGTACAGTCCCACATACCTGTGTCTGACTACACATCAAAAACTATAAACATCCATCTTTTGGTGACTTTTGTGCTTGGCTAATGAGCTACTAGAGGATATTTAAATTGCCCTCAGAGCTGTGGCGAATCACACTAGAGCAAAGACAGGCTGGAGATGTTTTGGATGTTTTAGGCAGAAGTTCATTTGACCATCGATACGGGACCCGGAGATAGAACACACCATGTTTACACCATGGAACATTGAATAACCAGTCTGACATTCTTTCGGAATAGCACTAACCTATGTAGACTCGTACTGCGTCATTGAGCAGGTGATGTTATTTAACCTTACAGTTGTTTAAGCTAAACAGAGACAGAGCTCAGCGACATAAATACTACAATCACAGCCTTGGTGTGGGGGCCTTATAAGGCATGCTGACCAGAGCACATACTCTTCTAACAGAGACTGTCACAGCTTAATGTAGAGCTCTCCATTAAGGTTAAATACATTATATATAGAATGGATAATTCTCCAACGCTGCTCAGCCTTTACATCTCTGACCCAAATATTGTAGTGAGCTATTGTTACTTTTTGTTATTTTATACATGTAACTGATTTTCAGTGAAAGATTCAATAAGGGCTAGTCTTACACATAAAAAGACTAAAAGTTCAACAAGATGGCTTTAAGTACAGACAATTTTTTATATTGAAACATTATCCTAAATTGTATTATCACAATTGTCTTTGTGATAAAATGTGCATGTCTTGAAGTACTTTGCACAAGGCTTTTCTCTGCTTGCTCACATCTCCAAGATAGAGCTGTAACAGAAATCACCTGATTGATGTGAGAAGTAGAGATTGAAGGTTTTAGCAAGTCAAAGTGCCCCTGTAGCCAAAAACCCAACAGGGCTTTAAATCCTCTGACAATCTTCCTCTCTGTGGTGATCACCAATGGCAACAAGCCATTCCATGTCAGAGCAAGGTCAGCGTTAGGCATCGGAGGTGAATGTGTGAAGTTTGACAAATGTTTGGAGATTGTATTGTTTTATTGGTATCATTCATAATGGCAGTGATTATTTTTAGTAAACTCCTGAGCACCACATTCAGTAGTGTGCTTCTGCTGTGACTGTGAGACTGTGAGTGATTCTATTGATCGTCTGATTTTATTAGCTGTAAGGAGAACCGTTATGTTATTTGAGAAGAGAGAGAATGGTCCATATGTGCTGTACAAGATGTAACTCTAAAAGCCGATACGGCTTCAAATAGTATTAGCATGGGACCCCATAGCGCATTTATATATATATATATATATATATATATATATATATATATATATATATATATATATATATATATATATATATATATATATATATATATATAAACATTAGCTATTAAATTACTGGTAAGCCTTCTTATTAATTTTATTCTATTTATTCTCATTTTATAGTTCTTGGTATTATGCTGTTTTATTTGCTTTGTTTTATCTGTCATTGCTATTTTATTCATTTTGCTGTCTTGATGTCCTCATTAGCTTTGTGGGTGCAATTATTCATTTATTAATTTTGTAAGTTATTATTATTATTATTATTATTGTTGTTGTTGTTGTTAATAATTATATTATTATTGGATACTTACCACCTTCGACTTATCACATGAAATGTCTGTAGAGCAGCACTTTCTTCTTTTCTAATGCCTATCTTCTGAAATGTGTTGCAGGTAAACACTGGGATGGTGTCGGGCGAGGCTTGGGGGCATAGCTACCTGATGTCATGCTGGCAGCCCATCCTGATCCTGATGCTAGGCACGGTCCTCTCTGGCTCCACAACCGGCTGTCCGTCTCGATGCAACTGCAATGGCCAGGAGCGATCCGTTGTCTGCAACAGTCGCAGACTGGCAGCTCTTCCGGAAGGCATCCCCACCGAAACACGGCTGTTAGACCTCAGCAAAAACCGCCTAAAAGCTCTGGGGCCAGAGGAGTTCATTAACTATCCTCAGCTGGAGGAGCTGCAGCTCAATGAAAACACAATTTCCTCCATAGAGCCAGGGGCTTTTGGCAGTCTCCTGAATCTGCGAATTCTGGGCCTGCGCAACAACCAGCTGAAACTCATTCAGCTGGGAGTCTTCACAGGCCTGGCAAACCTCACCCAGCTGGATATAAGTGAAAATAAAATAGTAATTCTGCTCGACTATATGTTCCAGGAGCTGTACAACCTGCGGGCCCTTGAGGTTGGCAACGATGACCTTGTGTTTATTTCACCAAGATCGTTTCATGGTCTCAGCAGCCTGGAGAGTCTCAATATTGAGGGATGCAGTCTATCCTCGGTCCCCACTGACGCCCTCAGCCATCTGCATAACTTGCTGTCACTGCAATTGCGCTATCTGAACGTCACTGTCATTAGGGATTACTCTTTTAAGAGGCTCTATCGGCTCCGAGTGCTGGAGATCTCTGGGATGCCTGCTCTGGATACTATGACCCCCAAATGTTTGTTTGGACTCAACCTTACATCGTTGTCTGTTACACAGTGTAATCTTACAGCCATGCCGTACGAAGCAATCAGTCACCTTAGGTATTTGCGATTTCTAAATCTATCCTTCAATCCTATTCACAACGTGGAGGGAAACCACTTGCACAATCTTCAGAAGCTCCAGGCCTTTCATTTGGCTGGTGGTAGATTAAGTACTATTGAGCCCTACTCTTTCCGAGGACTCAGTCACCTGCGTGTTCTTAATGTTTCCAGTAACAGGCTGAGCACTCTTGAGGAGTCAGTTTTCCACTCTGTAGGAAACCTGGAGACTCTGGCTTTGTACGACAACCCTTTAGCCTGTGACTGCCGTCTGCTCTGGGTGTTTCGCCGAAGGTGGAGGCTCAACTTCAACAGGCAGCAGCCAATGTGTGCTTCACCTGAAGTTGTTCAAAGAAAAGAATTCAAGGACTTTCCGGACATATTGCCATCTGATTACTTCATCTGTCAGAAATCAAAAATTTTGGATTATAAAGTTCAGGAGAGCCATGTGGATGAGGGTACGACTGTGCACTTTGCGTGTCCAGCTGAAGGGGATCCGGCTCCTACTATCATGTGGCTCTCCCCAAAAAAGGAATACATCACAAGCAAAACTGTACGGTCAAGACTGTCTGTGTCCACAGATGGCACACTGGAGGTGCGTTATGCCCAAATCCAAGACAATGGCACCTACACATGCATTGCCAGTAATGCAGCAGGTAATGACAGCAAAGCTGCTCACCTTTTTGTGCACAGCTACTCTCCCGACTGGCCCCATCAGCCAAACAAAACCTTTGCCTTCATTTCCAACCAGCCCAGCGAGGAGGGGGCTAATGTGACGCGGGCCACACTTTCATTCCCCTTTGATGTAAAAACTCTAATCATTGCTACCACCATGGGATTTATCTCTTTCCTTGGAGTGGTTCTCTTCTGTCTGGTCATTCTATTCCTCTGGAGCAGAGGAAAAGACAGTACAAAGTCGAATATAGAAGTGGAATATGTGCCACGGAAAGAGGAGGCTGAAGAAGCCAGTCCAACTGAGCCTCCCGTACAGTTTAATATGAAAATTATGTGAACTATTACAGTTGTTATTTAAGCTCACAGACCATAGTCAGGATGCATATATGCTCACTTCAAATATGTACTATTTTATGAGCAATTGCAGCAGCAACGGCATCTTGACATAACCTACATACAGAAGGTTTTTTTTATTTTTAACTTCAGGGACTGAATATTTACAATCAAATGTCTCATTTCGTACATTTTTATTTCTGTAAATTTACATTGGTAATGTCCTCTCAGTATGTTAACATGCATTATACAGTGAAACTGACAGAATGACACCCCAACAAAATGAGTTTACATGTTACTCTCATACAGATTTTTTAAACAATATTTACGCTGAAGTCAAGGCCTTTCTCTTGGATTTTAAAAGCACAATAACAAGACAACAGAAGAAAAAAGAATGTATATTTTGAGAGAAATGCCAATATGGACATTATAATATTGTACGTATACCAACAGGGCAAAAACAGCGTTGGAAATGTTTCTAATGAGCATACGTCATTCTTAAATTTAAAGTTTTCCAGTTGGCAGCGAATGCACATTTTTAATGTTATTTTTAATGAAACTTAAAATTGTTGCCAATTAGGATCAGAATCATTTTACTGTGTATTCCATATTACAGGTGTCAAAGTGGGGTATTTCTTTCATCTAGCTTCAGTCTGGTGCATTTTAACACACTGACAGAGCGTGGTCCTTCATGAGGGCAGCCTCTTGTCTGGTGTGATCTGTTCAGCTATAAATATTTTCTGTATCCTATCTTTCTGTGTACATTATGCTATGATCTAATAGACATGTTTTATTGGCTCTGGTTGGTGAACATATTCTAAAGAGCAGAAACCACTTATAAAGCAAGACTTAACCAAACATTAGAGAGGTTCCTGATCTGATAGCTTGAATTGTAATTCCTATAAACTGTTAATCACTGAGTCAAGTACAGGAGGGCTTTCTTCGGTGTAGTATAAGGTTTTACAGTCAGTGATCATTTCCAAACTGGTGACTTAATTAATTTGTTGCCTTATGTAAGTTAATGCTGCAGCATTAGTCTGAGCAATGCCCACATTTCTATGTAAAATTGAGGTTTAAGCCTCGGATTTTACATTGCTTAATTGATTTAAAAGTGAAGTCTGCTCTGATGACACTGCGTTCATTAACTCTCTGACTTGTTTCAAAGGGATGGCAGATAAAAAAAATTGTATAAAAATAAATACGATTTTATACCACACAGTGTTCTTTTAATGGTCCTTTCCTCTTTAACAATGTGAAGACCCTTTCTCATCTTGACACGAGCTCCTTCTCAGCAGGTTTGATACTGATGACAGAGTCTTTCTATATTTAGTGCGCATATGGTGAGGCACACTTGAAGTAAGGTTATTCTGCCTCACTTGTCAGTTTTTGCAGCAGTGTTTGCAATTGTCTTTGATTGTCTTAAAGCAGTATCAGAGAGAGGTAGCACATCTACCTCACACTACAGAAAATGTATTGTGGAAGCTTTATCAAAATATCAGTCCAGTATTAGAAAGTTTACCTCTAGATGGAAGGTAAAGTACCAAATTCAAACAAAAGATTTAATGGGCTACTCTTAACAATAACATGCACTATTATGGAATCTTTGAAACACAAAATTATATCAGTCTGACTTTTGATTCAGATTTAAAACCTAAATCATATATCCTCTACTGATCCATCTAATAATTATGAAGCAAAAGTGTGAATGTATTTTATTTAATTTTATTTATTACGAAAAAGGTGTCCTAGTTTGGAGTAAGTTTATAGTTTTCACCTGCTCCACTGGTGTTGGAACTCTGGGAACACAGCACACACTGACTATAGCCTCATTCCCTCTAAGTCAGTTCTGGCTTATTTGTCTGAAGTTTCCCCAAAAAGCGCACCGTACCAGTTTGGGGTGTTATGGTTTTGTGGTGCTTTGGGAGTGGCGTAGTTAATCACTGCAGTCAGCTGATTGGACAATAGAAAAATCTCCCACAAGTGTCATTTATTTGTTTCTCAAATAAGTGACACTTTGTTTTTAAATAAAACTTCATATTCAAACTGAAAAAGATGATAAATGTTGTTCTTGTTTCCAACAATCAAGCTAGAGAGGATCTAGCATTAGCAACAGCCGTTTTAAGATTTAAGTGTCAGAGTTGTACAGCTCTTGCTTCATGAATTAAAGCTGTTCAGTTCAGTTTATTTGCCATGTAGTACTACATTGGGAAGTTGTGAGGAGACAATAAAACACCATATGAATAAATAAGGAATAATAGATATCATCACAGCTTATGGTAAAAATCCTTTAGCAATGCGAGATATGGTGCATTTAATTGTACAAAATTGTTTTTCTGAGGGAAGGAGGTCAAACACCATTGGGGTCACTGAACATTTGTATTGCTCAAGTGAAGAAGTCTAGATCCGACCTGTGGAAACGAGGCATATCTAAGGCAGGGGTGTCCAATCCCCAGTCCCCAGACCAGTACCATTCCATGAATCATTTACTACCGGACCGTCCAGAAAAATAAAAACATCTCAATAATCCGGGTGTTTTAATTTGCCACTTGACTCACTCGCAGCTCTTCCATGTGCCGCACTGAACCGAGCAAAAAGGAGCCAAAAAACAACATTCCCAGGAGAGCTTCTTTGATCAGAGGGCTCAATGATAAGAGGCAGAGGACAAGACTGACAACAAAAAGAAAGGTGCATTTAAAAGAAAATACAAAAGTCTGTTGTGGAAAACTGCTGACCACCTTTCTGGAGGCAATTGAATTTAAGACAAGATAGACTGAAAGACAACACAATCTGTATGACTTAGAGCTGGACAGTTTTATTCACCAACAAGACAGGCCTGGAGATAGAGAACAATCAATACGCATAAAGGGCATTGCAGGTTCAAGTCTGCTATGATGGTTATTGGGCTGCAGTCAGCACCAGTAATGACCTTAATTTGGGTCAAGGATTGTCCCATTGTTAGTGTTTTATAATAAGAAACACTTTTATATAACTTTTCTGTATGTTATTTGCACACTTTGCATGCTATACTACACCCTAGATTAGGACACTAAATACCTCATCTGTTTAAACCAGTTCGAAGCAGTTGGACACCACTGCCCGGACACATAGTGATACTCTGGCAGGAAGTGCCTCCTCCTGCATGAGGTGTGGCCAAAGGTTAGGACTTTTAGGGTAAACTCAACATTGCATTTTCATTCCTACATCCCACTTTATGTAGTCTAATCCTTTTAAAAGTTTGCCTGATACACTCGCAGAACATATTTCACCCATGAGTAGGAACAGACATGCAGCTCACAGACTTCCCCATGAGAATGGAAGTATAATTTCCCCTGTGCAATGTGCATGTACATCCTTTACAACCAAGATAACCGAAACCACGAGACCCCCACTAGATGTAAAATGATGAGGACTTTAGACCTACTACAGGGGGTTGGATCTGGAGGAACAGGCAGTAGAATATAAACAGGACAAGTATGAATAGATGTTCCCACTAGTGGAAAGTAGATGTGCACAAGGCCACGTAGTAAAAACCCAGTATTCAACTTTAAAAAAAAAAATACCAGAAACCTATTACTTCTATGCCCAACTGACAGGACCTTAGTTGAAGTCTGTGTGTCCTTAGCTGATGTTGTGACCAGTAACTTACATAAATAGATGAAAAAAAAAGATGCAAAATAATCAAAACTGTCTTGAAGCCAAAACACAGAGAAGAAACATGTGGTGAACTAATGGTCATACTTTTAATTTTGACACTAATAAGCCTGATGTGGAGCCAAATGATTGTAGCAATGTTGGCAGTGGGTAATTAACTTAGAGATTAATAATTAATTTTCTTAAAATTAATTTCTATTTAAAAGGGGCACCACTTTGGTTTTGACAGGTCCAAAGAAACTGTTATATTTAGTCTAATAATGTTCTGAAGGAGAATTTATTTATTCACATTTTTTCATGAGGATAAATCCCTTGAGATGAATCATCTCGTTTTTGAGGGGGTCCTCTTACTCACATTCATTCACTAGGGACACTTTAGAGTTGCCGATTAACCTGTACATGCATGTATTTGGACGGTGGGAGGAAGCTGGAGTACCCAGTGAGAACCCACGGTAACACGTGGAGGACATGCAGACTCCTCACAGAAAGACCGGAGTCAGCTGATAATGTTTGAGTCAGCTGGGATTTGAACTCATGACCTTCATGCTGTGAGGCAGGAGTGCTAACCACTCTGCCACATGCCATCCTTCAGCCATCCTTCTGGTTTTTGAATATTCTCAATATAAACAAGGAAAACATCAATGTATTTTATGGGATTTTATTAAAATGGTAACGTAAAATTGAATAATAGATAATGATATGAAAAGGAACAATGATGAACAAAATGGTGGGAACACAGGGACAGATTGAACACAACAAGGGACAAATACAGAGATACACATTTGCTTTCAAAGAATGAGAATATGTGAAACCAGAAATGTTAGGCTATTTTAATCTATATTATCAAAGCTTACTAAGGAACATTTAACGGGGGAAGCAGCATGGTCTACTAAGTCAGGGCTTTAACAGACTACGTTTCTATAATGCCAGGCTTCGTGTGTCATGTGCAAAACTCACTCTGGTCTATTAGGAATGGTTCAGAGGGGCCCTCGCAACAAGGTCCACAGTGTCCTGCGTCCTGCCTGGTTCCGAAAGGCAGAGTGGTTGTAGCATGCACGCCACTCTAGACGGGTCGCTGTGCGGTGGTGTAGCGTTGAGGCGGAAACGTTCTGTTGAAGCTAGCTAGCTTGGTTAGGCCCTTAGCAGACTTACGGATAGCGGGAAAAATTAAGTCTTTAAAAATAAACTGTGACTGACTGGAAAGGAGTCTTTGATGTTGGCTTTCACTGGTTTAAAACTTGCTTCTGCGAGCGCCCGTTTTGTTCGAGCAACACACAAAACACTTGTACTGTAGGGGTATACAGAGGAAATGCATATTTAAGGACATTATCAGGGAAACATACATTCATCACATTGCAGTTGAGGAGTTTGTCAACTCCGCGTCCTGAAAAGAACAGTATAAACCAGCCTTTCTCAAACTTTTTTCAGTCAGGGCACCTTTCAAAAATGCATAAAATTTCAAGGCACCCCAGTTTAAAATATAATTTAAAAATACTGCATAACCCAAATCTAAATGCAAATGTCCTGTTTATTTAGACAGGACAGAGCATAATACAAACTGTGAATAACAATAACAATAATAACAACTTTATAGCACCTTTAAAAACACAGGTTTGCATAGTAATTCACAAAATAATTAATCAGAGACACAAATGCCATAAAACCGTCAGAGGTGGACCGCACAATATAAGAACCTAACAACAAATGCTGACCAGGAGAACTAAACTGAAGTGCAGGATGCAGTTAAAATAAAATTAAAAGGGGCAGACATAACAAAAATAAATAAAATCAGATACAATACCATAAGAAAAAGATCCATGTTCCATGCACCAGAGATAAGCAGGAATGTTTTTCCATATAGTGCTTGTTTTCATCCGTGTCATATGTGCATGCACACACATCCACATACACCCACACTCACAAAAAAATAATCCGCAACGAGAGATGGAGAAAGATCTACATGTGCGCATGCAGTGCACATACGCGCTCACACAAGCCGGGGGTGGGGGTGACCACAATCAATGAGAGACGTGAGCCTGGTGCGACGCACACAGCCGCCCTATCCTGGCAGGGATGGATGAGAGGCAGACACGGAGCTCCTGGTCCACAGTCCTCAGTCGCTCCCTGTACTTGTTCTTGATGTACGTCAGGCTTGAAAAGCTCAGTTCGCACAGATAAGTTGTGGAGAAGGGTAACAAAATAGCAACAGCGCTACTTGAAGCCACTGGATACTCTTTTTTCACCGAAATCCAAAACCTGTCCAATTCCATGTCACCAAATCTCATTTTCAATGTGCGGTCTTCCCTGAGCTCCATCAGTTGCTCCTGTGTTGGCAGTGGCCAGTCCTTTGCACTCTCCAGAGCGCTTGAACTCCAAGGATCACGGACCCAGTCAAACTGTGCATAAGACTCTGATGGAAAATAATGATTAAATCGCTCATCGAGAGATTTCAGATGCTGGGTTATGAGATCAGAAATTGTACTGCTGTTTACATGCACATTGCGCAGGGGAAACATATCCAGCCTGCTCTGTCCCACAAAGGAACGCCAGAGTGTGAGCTTAGATCTGAAGCCACGCAGTTTGTCAGACGAGGAGAGGAGGTTTTCTTCTTTGCCTTGCATTTTTATGTTTAGCTCATTGAGGTGCTTAAAGATGTCAGCCAAATACGTGAGTTTTAGGCACCATTGTTCATCTGCAACCAGTTCTGCATATGCAGATTTTTCTTCTGTCAAAAAGACTCTGAATACTTCTCTTAACTCGCACAATCGGCCCAAAACTTTCCCCCGTGACTGCCAGCGGACTGCCATGTGTAGCAACAAGCTCTGATGATCTGCCTCCATTTCCTCGCACAGAATCGAAAACAGACGGCTCTTTAACGGGCGCGCCTTTATGAAATTAACATTGTCCACTGCTCTGTCAAGCACGTCCGAAAGTTCTATTGCTGTACATGCTGGCATAATTACAGTTTCTGCAATAGTGTGAGTTTTGTCTTTGTTTTAGCTACTATTTCAGCTAAAGGTAAGCTAGCTTCCAGTGCCTTCTCCGAGACTTTAGCGGATTAAATCATCATTTGTTCTTGACGGCTTTGTTGACTTTTCATTCTAACAAAATATTCAGGATCCTTGCCAGCAAGTGATGGTTGATTGGTGGTCAGGTGTCTTTTAAGTTTGCTCGGAACCATCCCTTGGTTTGACAGTTTCATCCCACATATTAGACACAAAGGGAGAGGGCATGTTGCATCCCCAGTACTGATGAAGCCAAATTTGAGGTAATTATCATTGTATGTTCTCTTTTTAGCCTTGTCTACCTTTGCGACCTTTGGTGCCGACTCAGAGCTGGTGGAGGAAGTAGTAGGCTGAGCCTCCATTTCACAGTAAAAACTGTCCGGTTCTTGTGGGGCTTTTCTTTTTAAAAAACAATCCATGCTGCTGTTGCTTGTTTCTTGCTCTTTGTGAAATCAAATGTATTTTCGCGGTTAAATTATAATATAACAATGTAGCCAAGTGCATAGTTACGCAACCCCGGTGGGGACGTCATGACAGTTACTGATGTGAGACGGATTTTTATGGTTAATTATATATATATATATATATATATATATATATATATAGAATTTATTTACAATTTCATTAATCCGCTCAAATGTTTAACCCTTTCACACGTAAATTTTTAAACATTCTGGCTGACCCCCCAGCGGGAGTTTTTCAAAGCAAACGTTATTAATGTGTCACTTTATGGTTTCTATGGTGACGCGTCATTGCTTGTCACGTGACACACCGCAGCAACAACAGAGCTGAATGAATGATGATCTGCTTTTATGTCATTTTTCCTTTTTTATTCAAAATATTCACAAATTTGTTAGATATGACCAGAAATATCTGATATTCCGATCAAATATATCAAATATATACAAGTGGAAGTGTTTTGTCGTATAAACACCTTTATAACGATCGCGTTAGTTGAGCTGTATGCACGATTTATTTTATTTTTTTAGCCTATGTAATTTTTTGGCGGCACCCCAGTGCCCCAGGGGGCACCCCAGTATGCCGCGGCACCCACTTTGAGAAAGGCTGGTATAAACAATACATCAACCCAATTTCTCTTTTATTCAAATTAACACAAAATGTATTTTAGGGAAAGTCATAGTCCTTTGTCCATTCAACCACAAGGGGGCAGTGTCTGATCATACAAAACTCAGTTTTGGGGTGATCAAACGCATTCCGACTTCCTTCGAAATGGGAATAAAGTGGTCTGGCAAAAGCTGAATAAACTATCTTATCTCAAAGGATTTATGATTGTTTGACATGGCGCCAGTGTTCTTTCCTGTCCATGGATCACCTTTTGGCCTGAGTCCTGGTTCGAATTACCTTTGGTGAAAGCCAAGCAGTGTTAATCAAGTTGCCTCCTTGTTTCCTGAATTGGAGACACTGATAATTCAAATACATAGACAGTTAATCCGGGTGGAATTTGTGACTTGGTCCTGGGTCTGCTACATGATAACATGTGATAATCAAAGTGTATGTACCAAACTGACCCACTTGGACTTGTAAACATTAATCTGTTAAATGCACCTCCCATTGATTTGACCCATCCCAGTAAACAGGAGAACAGAATGACCGCCATGGACAGCTCAGATTTAAAACTAAAACTAAATTATTTGCTATAGAGATGAAAACAAACAAACAATACCTGGCTACAACAAGCTTTGGACATAGCTATCCAAACAAATTAATCAAAGTGTGTGTCCAAGCCAGACCTACACTTAGATAACTCAGAACAGCTATGACCCAGATACGGAAGGATCAGACATAGATTGGATATTCGACCCGATGGTTAATGACAACCCTAAAGACAAGTGTTAAGGATGGAACAAAGTGTTCCGTATAGTTCCCAGCAATGTAAGTCCACCAGTCTTCCAGATTGGTACTGTATATAATGTAACATGCTTTGAAAATAACAATACCAAAAATTAAATAAAGCTATTGGAACAGCTGAAGGATTGTACAAGAACTAAAAACATTTCTGTGGATTTCAGTGTTAATAATTTGATTGTTGCCAGATCTGACGTCTGGTGGTACTGTGGGCGAAGGACCATATACAACTGGTTACCCCCTAATTGGTCAAGAAGATGTGTTTTGGTGTCCCTTGTTTCTCCTGTACAAGTTTTTCCAGGTGTGGATAATCTACTGACTGCAGACGTCCACACTCTGAGGAAGAACTTCTAATTTGTAAGGAACAGGAGATCGCTGATTGGAGGAGGCAGAAACAACGATTGTGTATGGATGGATGCCATTGCCCAAGCTCGGAACATCCCGGATGAGTATAAATTAGCTAATGAAATAGCAGCAGGATTTGAAAATATACCTCTAATTAGGGAAATCTTTCCCATTACTCCAAATAAAAATGTAAACCTTATTAACCTAGTCTATTATAATGTACAAAGACTGGCTAGTTGTACTAGGGATGCTGTAGAAGAAGTTCATGAACAACCTTCTTTAATGGCTCTACAAAATAGAATTGCCTTGACCATGTTGTTAGCTGAAAAGGGTGGGGTCGGTTCTATGTTTGGGGATAACTGTTGTACAATAATAGCAATAATACTGCCCCTGATGACTCATTATCTAAAATTTTACATAACTTACACACTCTTGCAATTGAAATGAAGGAACAATCTGGTATTAATAACCCAATTTTTGATTGGTTTACCAAAATGTTTGGCAGATGAGGCCAGTTAATGGACAGCACCTTAATTACCTTATTTGTGATGATTATGATTTTCATATTTTGTGGATGTTGTTGTATACCTTTTTTTTTAAGAAGCATGTTAAATAACTAATAACTATGATTGAAGGAAAGATGCCTCCTCCTGTTTATTAAGCTATGCAGGAGAAGGTACCACTGCTGAAGGATGATCTCGGTGCTCCTGCACCCCTGGAAGAAGAGGACAGCATATGATAGGGTCCACGTGATACACACTACACATATGAATGTATAGGTTTTTACCACTGTGCCTTTTTACTAGAGATTCTCAGGGACTTTTCAAAAATTTTCTGAAGATTTAGGCAATTTTTATTTTACATTACACATGTAGCACTGTTATATTATTTTCCATGTTATTTACACCACACATGACCATCAACTGGAGCTATGGCGACCTGGAGGGGGCAGGTGACTGCTGAAAGGAGATGGTTATATAAATATAGTCTTAGGCACCTCATGGAATGGTTTAGTTGTTTAGATTTTGGTTTTGAGATGACAATTCAGCCAGTTAGAACCAGTTGGTCACCCCTGGCTGGACACATAGTGGAAAAACAGATACTCTGGCAGGAAGTGCCCCCTCCTGTGTGAGGTGTGGCCAAAGGTTAGGACTTTTAGGGTATCAGGTTGAACAGCAGCACAAACCAAATCTGCTGCTCTGCGTCTGATTGGCTGTAATTTGACAGATAACAGAGCATCTCAAAAACACTGCAAAATAAAGCACTTGAGGGTATAAATAAATAAGAATACTAATAAGACTAATAAGACTCTAAATGTGACTATCACCAGGTTTATTTGTCTGTAATATTCTTCTAAAGATAGTCCTATGCATATGTTAATTTTGTAACCCAAAAAACTGGGATGATTTTAAAATCAATTTTGGTCTTACTAACATTGTATTAAAAGTGTTTAGAGACCACTGATGCTCAGATGTGATCATCTTAATATATAATTATATTAATATAGAATATAATTGGGATTTATACAACATGACAGTGAAAATGTATAACTATTGAATGTAGAGTTGCATGGTGTATTGATACTTCAAAGGTATTACAATACCATGGTGCTTATATCGATACAATAGCACGTTTTTTAGGTATCAATACTTCATACCTGACATGAAGCACTGTCTCTGTCCAGCTCACTGTGGACAGAGACAGGGCACAGACTGATATGGTCTGAATGCCTTTGTTTAAGGTAAGCTAATGTTAGTGATTTTACAACATAACGGTTTATTAATAACAAAATTATTATTATATTATTATAACAAATTATCTTTCCACAAAAAGTCAAACTTGTGCCTCTCACTCGTTTCATTCAAACATGTGTTCATTAAAGACATGTCACGGCCGTGAAGCTCTCCTCTGACAACATAGACCAACTGTAAGACTCCAGACCAAACTCAGGCCTCTCTCCGGTGACCAGTGTCCTGTTCTGTCAATTTTTTAAATGAATTATGGGATTTTTTTTCCCTTTTCATTAAATTTCTTCTGCTTCTTTCTATTAGGGGTCACAGGTGACTGGAGCCTATCCCAGCAGCATTGGGCCTGAGGCTAGGTACACCCTGAACAGTGGCCAGTTAGTCGCAGGGCTGACATATAAAAACAGACACTGAAGACAACCATTAACTCTCACATTCATTCACTAGGGACAATTTTGATCTACATTTTTAGTCATTTAGCAGATGCTTTTATACACTGAGCTTTGATTCACCAGTATTACAGCTGGATCACCACTTGAGGCAAGGTGGGTTACCTTTAAGCCTTAAAAACAACAACTGTGGGGAGAGCGGCAATCAAACCGCCAACCTTCAAGCTTCCGGCTATAGGATGACCGTTCTACTACTGAGGCCCTGGCATAGTTGACATGTACAACTGATCTACCAGTTGACATGTACCTGCATGTGTTTGGGTGGTGGGAGGAAGCTGGAGTACCCAGAGAGAACCCAAGTTAACACATGGGTTCTCTCTGGGTACTCCAGAGAGAACCCAAGTTAACACATGGAGGACATGCAGACTCCTCACAGAAAGACTGGAGTTGGTCGGCGCAGGTGTTCTGAGTAGCCGTTGTCAAAACCTTCTTGCTGTGCGGCAGGGGTGCTAACACACTCTGCTACATGCCCCCAAAGTCTGACTAAGCTTTCATTACAAAATGTTTATAGTCTAGGTCAGAAAATAAATTGCAATTCATTAATGTGGATCAGACTTTGCTTTATTAATTTGTCCTGTGGTATAGACTGCTGAGCATTAGAATAACTGAAGTCCATGCTACAGTGGCTCAGACACCCATGTCTTTGGTCTGTGGTCCACCTCTATGGAGCCAGTTCCATAGGCCCCTCCTCCTCACTGTTGCCATGGTTTGCTCAAATCTCCACCAGCGTCCAGGCGAAGCAAGCCCAGTCGTCACTGTAGGCCACCGACAAGTGTGGGCACAGTAACATGTAATATTTTATTATCAGTAAAAACACTTCTGTAATGTATTTTACGTTGTGTATGTTTATGTTTAATGTTTGGTTTAAGATCTATTTTTGTTACTGTTTGATTTATTTTTTACACTGCGGAGTTTAGTTATGATATAATATAGGGGAGACATTTGGAAAACACAACACAAAGGGTTGAAATCAGTTCATTAATTCTCCTGGGCCAGAGGCAGAAGAGCTTGCTCCAGTTTTAAAACCAGTTTTTATCAAGAAAGACGTAATAAACATAAAAATATATAAAACTATATTTCAAGTTCAAAACATAAGCTAGAGAAAAGTATGGACCAATCTGGATTCATATTGGTTCATATATAAACAGAATGTGTGTGTCACATTTAGTTCACGATATTAGTAAACCTCTAGACTAGTCCAAGAGCACTTTTCATTCACCATCAACACAATACAAGCTAAGGTAACATTTCAAATGCAACAACAGGGGTAAATATGTTCAACTGCTGATCCACTCCAGCGTTTAAAGGTGATGGTCGCCCAGGGTTGTGTTTGTTTGGCTCTACTTTTCATCTCACACACACCACTTTTTCTCAGAGTCATTAAGTCAATGTGTGCTAAAATAAAACCATTCTATCACTGTTGAACTTTAGTGTCAACAAGGTTGTAATGTGGAGTAATCAATTCAATGAATAATTCATTCACTGCCTGTTAGACCTATATGCATAGTAAAATGTGACAGACTTTTAGTATAAGATTAAAAGTAGAACATCAACAGTTCTTTTTTGTATGTTTTGTGGTGTTTTTTTGAAATAAAGAGAGAATAACCAGTCTAAAGCTGTGTTAACCCTGATTCTCTGTAATTATAAATTCTTAAGAAAAATGTGGAGTGTTACAGCTGTTGTTGTGCAACCTCAAATATGTTCATATTTAATCAAACTAATCTCAGATGTTAGACTGTACCTTGCAGATGCTGGTCCCATATCCATCACAACCAGGCCTGTCCTCATCAGTTCCATAGAACTAATATAGAAATTAAATGAAATAATATAGAATGTGACACAACACAACTTTCTCCTGAGAAAATTGCCACAGAAAACACAACAGCTGCCATTTCTGACTTTCTGAAGAAAATCGATAACACAAGCCATTAGCGACACGAGTCATGACTGTGTGGCGTCGGGCCACGCGCCGTGTGAGGGTGTGCTGGGTAAGACAAGTCTCAAACTACTAAAAACATGTGCTGTCTGCTCTAAATGTGCCCTGTCTAACAGCCCTGTTACACAAAACATGTTAACTTACCGCTGCTTTTTCTATAAATACAGTCCATTTCTATCCTTCAACTATATTTTACAGTTTATTTAGCTGATTGAATGAAATCTGGTAAAGTTGCATTAGAAACATATTAAAAATATTCAGACAGAAAATAGAGAATGTGTACTTTGCACTTTTACATTTATCAGTAATGGTTGCTTTTAGTGTGAGTACACTACAGTATTTTTGTTCTACACAACCACCCTTTTCTCCTCTAAATTGAGGAAAGTGCATTTTGCATCAATGTATTAATGTTTTTCATAATTCCTATTACAGACACCCGTCCAGTCTGACCAGGGACCCACAGAAAAAGGCCTTATGAGATGGTCTCAGAAGGCTGATAGATGCCCCACAAAGAAAACGGGCCAGAGTCCACATCGAGAGAAGAGGCATAAAAAGACCCTGTCCCAACTGGAAGACCTCCGACCCTGAATGTGGTCCTACACCAATGAAACGGGCCCAAGCCCACATTCAGAGAAGAGGGGTAAAAAGACTGAGGCCCTGATGGAAAAACTCTGAACCAGACTATGCCTCTCCTGAAAGAAAACGAGACAGATTTCATGAAAAGAGGGGTGTAAAACAAAACAGGCCCTGCTGCAGAAGCTCTGCTGTTGAATGTGGCCTTCCAGAGTCGAAGAAGAAGAGAACTATGACACATCAAGAAAGTCCTCAAGGTAAAGCAGTACTGTTTTTTTCTTCATCTGTACTTCTATTTCAAAGACAGTAGCTGAGCCACTGTGTGTTTAGGCACAGAACTAAACAACAACTACTTTTTTATTATGTACATCAGATATTGGACTGCTGAGTGGTTTCAGTGTTAAATGTCAAGAAACAACTTTATTCTAGTGAAGTGTATTATCAAACCCGTTAGCCTGTCGATGGCATTTATTCTTAAACTACACATTGTTTCTTTTTGTTTTCGAAGTCAACATCTCACTTTTTTAACAGCTGCTGTTTAGGAGTTCTCCAGAAACACAAGACCTGTACCTTCTACAGCTCCTCAGACCCACAGCTGGGCAATCCAGCCTACCCTGTGGGACCAAGACCAGGAGGAACCCCTCCTCCAAGCCCAGGTCGGACTTATCCTCCGGGCCCAGGTCAAACCTTTCATCCAGGACCAGGAGGAACCCCTCCTCAAAGACCAGGTCGGACTTATCCTCCGGGTCCAGGTCAAACCTTTCATCCAGGACCAGGAGGAACCCCTCCTCAAAGACCAGGTCGGACTTATCCTCCGGGCCCAGGTCAAACCTATCGTCCAGGACCAGGAGGAACCCTTCATCCAAGCCCAGGTCGGACTTATCCTCCGGGCCCAGGTCAAACCTTTCGTCCAGGACCAGGAGGAACCCCTCCTCAAAGACCAGGTCGGACTTATCCTCCGGGCCCAGGTCAAACCTATCGTCCAGGAACAGGAGGAACCCTTCATCCAAGACCAGGTCAGACTTATCCTCCGGGACCAATTCAAACCTATCGTCCAGGACCAGGAGGAACCCCTCCTCCAAGACCAGGTCGGACTTATCCTCCAGGACCAGGTCAAACCTATCGTCCAGGACCAGGAGGAACCCCTCCTCCAAGACCAGGTCGGACTTATCCTCCGTGACCAGGTCAAACCTATCGTCCAGGACCAGGAGGAACCCCTCCTCAAAGACCAGGTCGGACTTATCCTCCGGGACCAATTCAAACCTATCGTCCAGGACCAGGAGGAACCCCTCCTCCAAGACCAGGTCGGACTTATCCTCCGTGACCAGGTCAAACCTATCATCCAGGAGCAGGAGGAACCCCTCCTCAAAGACCAGGTCGGACTTATCCTCTGGGACAAGGTCAAACCTACCATCCAGGACCAAGGAGGAACCCCTCCTTAAAGTCCAGAAACAACTGAACTTTATGGCAACAAACAAACCTGCAACCTGAATAAAAGAAAGGCTGCTTTTTCTTCTGTTTGAAGAACTAAATCATTAATATAAAGCATGATTTGATTGTTATTATTTTCATTGTAAAATTAAAGGGGTGATTCCATTGTAGTGTGCATGCTTATTACTTAATACTAAATTTATTCATTCAAAAATGTGTTAAATAAGTCTAATGGGGGTAATTTGGGGTGGCAGTAGCTCAGTGTGTAGAGCAGTCGTCCTTCAACCGGGAGGTAGGCGGTTTGATTCCCACTCTCCCCATAGTTTATACTGTTGTTGTGTCCTTGTGGGTTAAGTGCAAGACACTTAACCCACCTTGCCTCCAGTGCCACAGCTCTCTTGTACGAATTTGTATGAATGTGTGAGAATGTTTGGAGGTTGGAGAGTATGTAGGTGCAAAATGGCTGCCACTGTGACTGTGGAGTTAATGAATATTGGACTCTGTAAAGCGCTTTGAGAGCCTTGAAAACACGCTATATAAAACCAATCCATTATTATTATTATTATTATTATTATTATTATTATTATTATTAATAATAATAATAATAATAATGGTTAAATAGTTAATTGTTAGTTGTGCCGCGATGACTGAAGGTGATCTTCAGCTGAAGCACTCAGAGTGCCCAGAGTCAGACAGACTTTATCACACACACAGACAAATGCACACATTAGTAATGTCACTTTAGTGTTGCGTGCAGTTGATATACCCATTACCTGAGCCGCCAAGCATTTACCAGTTTTTTATGGATATTTATACACTGCATATATTTTTGCTTTTTCCTCAATATTTTGCAGTGATCAGTTGATTCCACTACGACATGCTTCAAACAGTAACAACCTTTAATAAAACCTATCCTCCATCTCTAGAGAGATAGTTTTCACTAATTTTTAGAACAAACTGTAAAGAGTGCATCTGAAACTGAGGAGTTGAATATACAGTGTGGTCCTAGTCTTGCGTGACTTGACTTTATTTCATTCATGCTTACAAACAATCAATTTTGCTTGTTTGACTGTAAGCATGAATGAAATAAAAACAACATTTTAAAAGCTCATACAACTCACAATAGCAGGCAACAGATATTTAGGTTCAGGGCCGTAGCCGGAGTTTAGAAACTACTGAGGTCCAGACTTTCTTTACATATATTTATGTTTCATTTCATGAGATCTAATTAATTAAAATAGAAGTTTCACACTTCACATTTGACTTCTTCTCTACTTTTTTTTCAGCTGATGTTTGTGTAGAAGAGTTTTTTTTGCTCTGTTGGACAGAGGGAGTCTAACTGAGCACTTCATGAGGCGAGCAGCAAAGGCAGGTTTATCTGTGTTAATAGCAGCGTCTGGGGGTCCTAAAAGATCCTAGAAGATCTCAAAAAATATCAAAATTTTCTATTGTTTATTCCACAAAGCTAAATACTGGGTAGGTGGGTATTATTTGAAAAGAGTTTGATGATTTGTAAATGGTCAAAATAGTGGTTTGACTGTTATACTTGCTGTGTGTCATTCTTCCACATATTTTTATTATTATTATATCCTTTATTTAACCAGGAGAAACATCATTGAGATTAAAAATCTCTTTTCCAAGAGTGACCTGGCCAAGACGACAGCATTACACAATGTTTCAGACAAATACAAGACATTAACAAAAACACAAATAACAATATTTACAATTAAAAGTTACAAAGTCAATGTATGCAGGTTTAAAAACATTAAATTTTTTACATACGTTACATTTTCCAAGCTCATTGAATTCATGCTTCTTTAAAAATTAAAATTCGCCCAAAGTAACAAGTTCAGATAGATTTAGGTCCTTTTGCAGTTCATTCCATGCACAGGGGGTTGCTACTGAAATGCTGCCTTACCCAACTTCGTTGTGACTCTGGGAACCAATCATCAGTCTGTTCTTCTGAGAAAGCAGCGCATAATGTCGTTGGTTTTTACCAAGCATCTCCCATGTCTATCCATCCATCCATCTTCTACTGCTTATCCGGGGCCAGGTCGCGGGGGCAGCAGTCTAAGCAGAGAAGCCCAGACACTTCCTCCAGCTCTTCCGGGGGGATACCGAGGCGTTCCCAGGCCAGCCGAGAGACATAGTCCCTCCAGCGTGTCCTAGGTCTTCCCTGAGGTCTCCTCCCGGTGGGACATGCCCAGAACACCTCCCTAGGGAGGCGTCCGGGAGGCATCCAAAACAGATGCCCGAGCCACCTCAGCTGGCTCCTCTCGATGTGAAGGAGCAGCGGCTCTACTTTGAGCTCCTCCCGAGTGACCGAGCTCCTCACCCTATCTCTAAGGGAGCGCCCCACCACTCTGCAGAGAAAGCTCATTTCGGCCGCCTGTTTCCGGGATCTTGTTCTTCCGGTCATGACCCAAACTTCATGACCATAGGTGAGAGTAGGAACGTAGATCGACCAGTAAATCGAGAGCTTTGCCTTACAGCTCAGTTCTTTCTTTACCACAACAGACCGGTACATCGACCGCATCACTGCAGACGCTGCACCGATCCGTCCATCAATTTTACGTTCCTTCCTTTCCTCACTTGTGAACAAGACCCTGAGATACTTAAACTCCTCCACTTGAGGCAGGAGCTCTCCACCAAACTGAAGGGGACAAGCCACCCTTTTCCGACTGAAAACCATGGTTTCAGACTTGGAGGTGCTGATCCTCATCCCAGCCGCTTCACACTCGGCTGCAAACCGTCCCAGTGCACACTGAAGGTCCTGGCTTGATGGAGCCAACAGGACAACATCATCTGCAAAAAGCAGAGACGAAATCCTGTGGTCCCCAAACCAGACTCCCTCCGGCCCCTGGCTGCACCTAGAAATCCTGTCCATAAAGATAATGAACAAGACCGGTGACAAAGGGCAGCCCTGCCGGAGTCCAACATGCACTGGGAACAGGTCTGACCTACTGCCAGCACTGCGAACCAAGCTCCTGCTCCAGTCGTACAGCGACCGGACAGCCATTAGCAAAGGGCCCCAGACCCCATATTCCCAGAGCACCCCCCACGTTGCAACATGAGGGACACAGTTGAATGCCTTCTTCAGATCCACAAAGCACATGTAGACTGGTTGGGCAAACTCCCATAAACCCTCCAGCACCCTGGAGAAAGTATAGAGCTGGTCCACTGTTCCCCGACCGGGACGAAAACCGCATTGTTCCTCCTGAATCTGAGGTGCAACTATCGGCCGCATTCTCCTCTCCAGTACCCTGGCGTAGACTTTCCCGGGGAGGCTGAGGAGTGTGATCCCTCAGCTGCCTCAGGAGTCCCACAAGCCAACCAGGCTCGATAGGTCTCCTTCTTCAGCTTGACGGCATCCCTTACTTCCGGTGTCCACCACCGGGTTCGGGGATTGCCGCCACGTCAGGCACCGGAGACTTGTTGGCCACAGCTTCGAGAGGCTGCGTCGACAATGGAGGTGGAGAACATGGTCCACTAGGACTCAATGTCTCCAGTCTCCCTCGGAATCTGGTCGAAGCTCTGTCGGAGGTGGGAGTTGAAGATCTCTCTGACAGGCGACTCGGCCAAATGTTCCCAACAGACCATCACAGTACGTTTGGGTCTGCCAAGTCTGTCCCGCCTTCTCCCCCGCCATCGGATCCAACTCAGTTGACAGTTGACAGCTCCGCCCCTCTCTTCACCCGAGTGTATAAGACATACGGTCGGAGGTCAGATGAAACAACTACAAAGTCGATCATCGACCTCCGGCCTAGGGTGTCCTAGTGCCACGTGCACTGATGGACACCCTTATGCTTGAACATGGTGTTTGTTATGGACAAACTGTGACTAGCACAGAAGTCCAATAACAGAACACCACTCAGGTTCAGATCCGGGGGGCTGTTCCTCCCAATCACGCCCCTCCAGGTGTCACTGTCGCTACCCACGTGAACGTTGAAGTCCCCCAGTAGAACGACAGAGTCCCCTGTAGGAGGACTTTCCAGCACCCCTACCAGAGACTCCAAGAAGGCCCATCAAAATTACATCAAGTACAGTAATTTAGAATTCAATGTTAATTATAATACTATTAAGGTGGAATTTAAAATGTATTTTTACTGGCTTTGCTTTATGCTTTAAAAAATAGATCCAGATATACAATATATCAAGGCTCAAAACACTATTTGCATTACGAACATGGTTATTAAACAAGTTTAACAGCAAAACAGTATATTTATTAATTTCAGCTGTAATATATTTTTTAAGTGATCGAATTAAGCATGTTATGGCTTTGACATATAACGGGCAAATGAGCGCTACTTGATATAACTGTATTATTCACCGGGTGCTCTACACAATGACAATGTTTATGAAAATACGCTCTGAAGCCCACCGCTAATGACTTTTGAAAATAACGTGCTATCATTATGTGTTAAGATAATGTAAGAATATCTCGCAAAAAAAAAAAAAAGTAATTAACTTTGTCTATGAAATTATCTACTCGTTATTGCACATAAGATTGTGCTAGCGTTATGTGTATTAGCTCCGTTTGGGACGTGTCTGGGAGCTCTGATGCTCTTATATTGAACTGCCTTCAGAGTGTGTTATAAAGTATGACAACTGTACCTAGAACTATAGTGCTGTAAACACTTTTCAGTTCAATACATCTAAGGTATAAACTACTATTTTAATATTTATAAATCTGGGCTTAAAAAATTGTCAATGTAAACATAGGTTATGCAAAAATTTTATAATTTTTTAGTCACTTAGCCTAAGAGAAATTATTACAAGCTTACGACTATGGTCTTTTGTTAATGTGAAGCCTGTTGTTATCTACCCTAACCCTGCCCAGCAATTGTTATTGTACTGTGTACTGTACAAGTTTGGTAACATTTTAAGGTTATAATAGCACCTAATGTGTTTTTGAATGTTTGTTTAAGTTTTTCTCTAGGTGATCCAGACAGACTGGACCAGTGGGTGTTGAAGATGAGGAGACAGAACTGGACTCTTACCTCTTCCAGTCGGTCGTGCAGTCAACACTTTGAGACGGATTGCTTCTGCACTGATCTGAGGGTACCCAAAACTTTATGTGTCATCTTTATTACAAGGACAGTACATACTGACCAACAGCACAACTGTATAATATGCCAGAGTAACATTAGTCCACATGGGTTATCGTAGAACTGTAGTTGTAGGTGTAGTAGAATTGTAGTCACAAGTGAGCAGCAGCTTTATCAGAAACATCATTAATAACATGCAGGCCGTTAGGTGTAAAAACAAAACACGCTGTCAATTTTAAAAAGAACAAACAGAAAACATGCATCAGTTACACTACAGACATCTTATTAAACAAAGAGAAACAGAAGTTGTTAAAACAGCAGAGCACAGAGGGTTATAATACTGACAAGTCAGATCTGAAGAGACACATTTTTAAAAGAGAGTAAAATAATCCACTTAAATGAATTTCTCTGATGGTATTTGGAATAATGTTTAATTGTTTAGAAGCTCGAACAGAAAAGGCAGACTGACTGAAAGCTGTTTTTTCTAATATTTTTAGTTTACCAATTTGTTGGTATTTTTCTATTGAGATGCACTCTTTATACTTGTCATTTGCTCACTTTACACACTACATTGCACTTAGATTAGGACACCTTCTCTCTTACCTGTTGAAACCAGTTAGAACCAGTGGACACATAGTGGGAAAGTACTGATACAGTGGAAGGAAGAGCCTGCTTCCTGCGAGAGACGCGGCCATAGATTACTATTACTTTTGTGGTGTCAAGTTGACTGTGGACACAACTCGTTGCTGACATTGTGTTAACATCGTGTTGTGTACCAGTCGTGGTGAGTGGGCTTTCAACCAAGACAGGCCAACTTGAATTCATTTTGTGTGATTTTTATTTGAGTTTTTCTGACTTTACACAGGGTCCCATCCTGCAGCAGTCATTTTAAACTCCTCATCACATCCTCGCTATTTCCACCTTCACCCTTGACACTGGACAAAATGCCCAGGTCATTCCCGCCGCAGTGATCTTCTTTGCAACGTGCCCTCAAAAAAGGCCAGGAGCCCACTCCAACGAAGGCCACCCCAGCCAAACCAGCAAACCTGCAGCTCTCTGGGCTCCACGCCAGACATGGCTGTCACCAATGATACACACAGTTTCTAGAAGTGGAAAGAATGCATAAATTAATGTGAAAAAAAAGTTACAATTGAGTCATTCAAATAAAATGAATTAAAAAAGGTTAAATATGCAGCCATTACTGGACTTACTTGTCTGTGCAGCATGTTCTTGGGAGGTCTGCTTTCCAGGTAAAGAAGGCAGAAGTAGAGGAGCAGAGTGCAAGTCCATCTCGAAAACTACAAGAGAAAGAGTTATGCATAACGTGGCTGTAATAATGTAAAATATAGTCTCTAAAGTAATGTGCAACTGCACTTAAATGTCTGGGCATTTGGGTTCTTGGGAGTGAGCAATGTGAGAAGTGATGTTTTACATCTTTTTAACTACAATAGAAAAAGTTAGATTAGTATGCTATATTATAGCTTATAAAATATTAACTATAAAACATATTATAGAGAGAAACATAGTGTGTTCATGAATCTAAAATCATTTTATTTTAATTTAGAAGTATTTATAATATTTTGGCTTTAGTTGCATAATCTACAGGTTATTTCTGTACATTTAATACATGTTCTAACTATATTTAGAAAAAGTATGTGACAGATATCATTGGAACGCACCCTTCCAATCAAATTATAGCTTAATCCCAAAAACATGCACAAAAACTAGAAGTGGCAATAAACGTATTTATACGTTTGAAGTCTTTGCTTTCTTTAGTGGTCAGAAGCTTCAGACACATGAGCAAAAGTGCCAATCTCATTGGTCGTATAGTTTTTGACGCAGCGCGTCAAACCAAAAAACAAACCCAAGGCGTTTTATAAAAAATTACGTTTTTACGCGTGCCGTTTTTCGCGTCGGTGTGAACACTCACATTGTCGCCCATTGTTTAGTCACGAGGCGTTAAACGTCGGCGAATATCGCGCGCGAAATTTGTCCCGGTGTGAACAGGCCTTTAGCCTGGTGTTAGCAACAGGTTAGCATTAGCCTTAGCCTCGGCTACCGCGGAGTGGGCGTAATTACCCACGCACGCGCTTGTGATGCAACACTCCCTTTGCCCATTTTAGTAACATCCTCTGACGAAGGAGTCTGAAATGTCCGGATGTAATTGACATTTTTTTTGCCCTGACTTTGAGTCATTTCAGTGAATAGGAGACCAATGCGCTGATTACATCCATTTTTATTTACAATCTTTGGTTTTTACGCATGTATGTGCAGATGGGAGGAGCCCAAGAATACATTTATAGATGAAAGTCAGCAAATGAGACCACCTGCAAACATACAGGGACGGAAACTCAGCTGCAGCATACAATCTACAATGGTGATTTCTGGCTGTGGCGATTTCCACTGCCAGTCATAAAACGTAAAGCACAGTGATAAATAGTGTCCAGCTTTTTTAAAAGATAATCTTCTTAATCAAAAGCTTATAATGCTCTTACTGCATGCCATATTGTTATTAAATATGATACAGTTTCTACCTGACCAGTGTCTGAATGTGTTTCACTGCTCCTAGATCCATTACCCCAGACTCCTTGAAGCTACAGCGCTCTACCCAGTTTAATACAGTGGCACGAAAAAGTATGTGAATCTTTAGAATAAGGATGGCCCAATACCGATACTGGCATCGGTTATCGGGTCCATACTGTCCTCATATACTTGTACTCTGTACTCATAAAAATGAGCCGATACCAAGCACCGATACCACATGCGTTTTGTGAAACGAAAATTAAACACCTTATATAAGCCTTATAATGAAGGTAATGTAAGCGTCTATATTACCCCCTTAGTATCAAAATTATAAGTATGCTACAAACACATAGTGAGCATTCATGATTAAATGTTTATTTTCCCTGCAGCGCATCTTGGAGAGAATGACACACCACGTGACTACTCTAAAAGCAGCTCAGTCATGCCTGTGACAAAAATAATACAGTTCGAATTCTGTGCATAGCCCTCTTCTCCATATTTTTCTAAAAATGCAGCATCATCCTCTTCTCTTTTGACGCACAATAATGCAGCCATCCTCGGTCCTGAATTTTCCTATGTGTCATTCAAAATATATACTGACAAAAATCAGAAATCACTTTATAAAAAAGCCACTTTGTTACTAAATATGTGCCTGGATTGTGTTCTTAATCGTTTAATGTGACTTCTGTTTTCGGACATTACTGGACAGCTTCTCAACATCGGGCATGTAAGATGTAACTTTAATCTTGACGCAGACGCCAGACTGCAAGCTTTCATCTGTAAGGCGCGTGCGGTATTTTATGTAGTTCATGTTTAAGAATATCTGCTCGCACAGGTAATACTCCAAATGCATATTTCTTCATGTTACTATATCTGTCAGGAAGAGCATTCCATGTTGAAACACAAGTTTCTCGATAGTTGGGAGGCTATCAATTTCACTCCATTCGTGGCTTTGTTTTTCAGCAGCACGCCGATCTGGCAGAAACGTGTGTCGCAGTTTATGACGTAAATCTCCGTTGACAGAAATGTTGAAATTAAATATTTATTATACACATTTTTACAACGTTGAAAAATGTTAAAAATGTTAATTAATTCATATTGTGTTTGTTTGTTTAATTGAAACAAGGGAGCTGTCACTGTGCCCCATAGTTTAATTGTTGTTTAATTGAAATATGCAGTAGTTTAATTGAGACTTGCAATAGTTACATTGATGTTTTGTTTCATTGAAATATGTAAGTGTTTCATTGAGACTACACAACAGTTACATTGAAATTGAGTTAAACTGAAGCTGGAGACGTTGTAAAACATTTCATTGATATATTGTTGAGTTGACTGTACAACACATTTTATTTATATTTTGTCAGTTGTGAAGACAGTGCCAGTATTGAGGCTTTTTGTTTACACACACATATACATATATATATATATATATATATACATATACATACATATATATATATATATATATATATATATATATATATATATATATATATATATATATATATATATATATATATATATATATATATATATATATATATATATATATATAAATAAAAACAGTCTTCTAACCTGTGTTCTAATAGTCTTCTGTCCTTCTGTCTTCTTTTCTGGTAGCCTGTAATTACTTTTATGGTAAAAATATATGTATCGGTAGCTGGTATTGGCAAGTACACAAGTGTAAATACTCGTACTCGTATCAGTTTGGAAAAAAATGGTATCTGGCCATCCCTACTTCGGAATTTCATGGTTTTCTGAATAAATTTGTCTTAAAATGTGATCTGATCTTCATCTAAGTCAAGGGTATTGATGAACATAGTCTGTCTAAAAATAATTACATTAAAAATTCTGATCTTTCATGCCTTTATTGAACACACTCATTCAACATTCAAAATGGAAGTGGAAAACGTAAGTGAACCCTTGAGTTAATGACCTCAAAAATCTAATTAGAGTCAAGTTGCAGCCAAAGATTTGAAGGTGTCAGGGCCAGGCAAAAGGACTCAATAAGCAGATCCCACAATAGACAGAGCTTTGAAGTTCTTTACTTTCCAAGGCAAAGGTACAAATCCAAAATCCGAAAGACGTAATCACAAGACAAGGCAGAGGTCAAAAATACTAGACTCTATCAAATACTATATGAAGACCCGCTGGACCGCTCACACTAAGGAAAAGACAATCCGGCACAGGACAGGGGAAAACACACAGACTATAAAGGGAACACAATGAGACACAGGTGGAACACATTAGGGCGGAGCAGGTAATCACAGTGGAGGGAAAGACACCAGGGCAGGAAGACAATCTGGAACACAGACAGGGTTTAGTGATTCCACAATAAAACACAGGAAGTGAAATACATTACATAAACAGATAAACACACAACACTAGGACATGACAGAAGGCATCATTGTAACTTGCTCACATCTCTGTTCATGGGTCTACAATAGGTAAAACACTGAACAAGCAGGGTATCCATGACAGGACACTAGGAAGGAAGCCACTGCTAACTAAAAAGAAAAACACACAGCGCTACATCTGAGGTAGAAAGGGCATGGCATATCATCATAATAAACATCATCCCAACTATAAAGTCTGGTGGAGGAAACATCATAATCATAATTTCTTTGTGTAATTATTATTATACACATTATGTTTGTCAATACCCTTGACTTAGATGAAGATCAGATCACATCTTAGGACAAATATTCAAAAAACTATGAAACTCCAAAAGGTTCACATATTTTACTGCCACTGTAAAACGGCATACCTTAGCAATAATGTTCTGCTATTTCTACTATTTCGCTACCAGACATTTTAGACTGCTCTGTCCTTGAACATAAATGCTAAAGTTATTAGTAAATGAGGGCAGACATAATTTTATATTGAGGGTCAGAGCTGCAATCTTCTGTTTAACCAAAGGCATTAGCAGAAATAATTCCATTCTGTTGTTACCCTGGTTGACCCACTTGGTCAGCGACATCAGGTGCTTTAGAAAGAAGCAAGACGTGTCGCAGCAAAACAGGTCAGAAGAAAATTTCAAGTCTTTCAGGGATGAATAGACGGACATAAACAGGGTTTTCATAACGCATCTCCAAACACAACCTTTATGTGTGTAGGCTGCTTATGACCTCTCAGTGAGAACTTCAGTCTCAGTTAGTCAGACCCCAGAAAATCAGTTTCAAGCAATGTGTTTCTGCCCGCAATAAACAAATCTTCGGTTTGTTCTGGATGACAGTTAACTGAAAAATGCTGGTTTGGTGCAAAAGGTTGACCTACACAATATTTCCTTTTTTATTCAAGTTGTAAAGGATGGATGCTATACAGTGAGTTTGCTTGAAATTACCTAAAGTTTAGTCTTTTTTAAAGAGAAAATAGTGTCTACATAAAATTAGAACAGTATTAAAACTGAATATCCCACTGATAGGCTCATAATCTCCACTGAGGACAATAGGACAGCACATTGCAGTGTTTTCATATTCATGTCCAGAGGAGGTGGAGGTTTTATGTATGCACCTAAAACCTGTGATTAAGCCGTGCAGGAGTTATCGCACTATAAATATTTTGAGACTTTCAAAAATGTTATCTTGGAAAGTAAACTCTTATCGTAGTCACAGATTCCAGTCACAGTTTATAAGAGCAAGTTGTTTACAGTGGTGGAACTGGTGTGCATATAATAACTTGTAAAGCCTGTTCATCTGCAGAAACTACAGGTCATGGGAGCACTACCTCACCATGGATTTATAGAAACAGTAGTGCCTTACATCAGTACAGCTCTTGTTCACCAATTAAAAAGTCAGTCTAGTCACAACAGACTTTCAGCAGCAGTTTACATCAATGCATTTCCTTTGAGCTCAGAGGTGAAGCTCATTTATTGCCTGAACTTAACTAAATTTCTATTTTTTTTTTTTTAACAATAAAACAACTAAAATGTGTGAATTGAAACAGTTGTGCTATTGCTTTGACCAAGAATATTGTACTGAACAAGTTTGATATACAGTTATGCTCATAGGTTACCCATAACCTTGCAGAATCTGTGATTTTTTTTTTATCCATTTTTCAGAGAATATAAATGATAACACTCATAGTTAGTGGCTGGGTGAAGCCATTTACTGTCAAACAAATCTGTTAACTTTTTAAAATGATAATAACAACAGAAACTACCCAAATGACCCTGATCAAAAGTTTACATACCACAGTTCTTAATACTGTGTATTTCCACCATCAATCAATTTAACTTCAATGACAGCTTGAAATCTTTTGTGGATGAGTGGCTCTTGATTTTCTCAGATGGTTCCTGTAAATTCTTGGACTGTTTTGAGATCTCCCCAGAGAGGCTCAATGATATTAAGGTCAGGAGACTGAGGCCAGTCCAGAACCTTCACTTTATGTTGCTGTAACCAATGTCAGGTCGACTTGGCCTTGTGCTTTGGATTGTTGTCATGTTGGAATGACGATTCCCTACTGTGTTTTACAGTAGAAAGGGTGTACCGTTCAACATAGGCCTTGTTGACTCCTCTCCAAATGTGAGGTTAATGGTAGTGTTAAGTTAGTGGTTAGTGGTAAGTTTATAACTGGTCTGTAAAATTGACATCAACAACAACATGTTTTCCTAATTAACCCCTAAACAGCTTGTCAGTGCAAGCTGGTTGTGGACACACTAGTTGTGTTTAAGTTAGCAAGCTAGACCTAGCATAATTATCCTGCTAAAACTTTTACAAGGAATGCAATACAACAAGTTTATCAGCACTGAAACCTTATCTTATGTGTGCTTAATTAAATAAGTTAGTAAACGGATATTGGCCACTATTTTGACGGCCTTCCACCCTAATATTGGTATCGGCACTGAAAAATCCATATCTACACCTGATTGATGAGCTAGAGCGGAAATGGGGCAGGACTCTAATTGCAGGGGTCTAATTCTAATCTAAGTTTATTCACAATGCAGTAGGAGTTATCTGGTTTAGGTCCCAAACACTTAGCAGAATTTAACGAGTTAACATTAAAGTCTGAAATGATTCACAATATGTACACTTGAAAATTATTGAAAACCACATTTTAAACACGGTTATATTATAAATTAAAGCCGCAAGCGGTGATAAAGGCCCTCGCCTCCCTTGCGACCGTGGGGACACATATACTCGGAGGGCATTTCGTGCTTTAAAGCGTAAACTTCACGATAATGTCAAATAACCGGGCCTGTGCCTCTGCTTGAATCCTCTTCTGGCTGGAGCCTGCTTCATCACCTCGGGCCTGTGCTACTGCTGGGGCCTGCTACACCACCTTGTATTTAGAGTTAAAGGTCTCCACATTCCCTGGTTTTCCTGGGATCTGTCTGAACTTTTGAAAATAATAGATTATGCTTGGGCTAAGGCGAGAAAAACAAAGTAATGTCTGCCCCCCCCCTGTTTAATATAAATATTACTTGTCTAAAAGAACAATTTTATAAGTTCCAAAAGATTCTGAGGAGTTTTCCAAGACTCTAGTCTTGGCTCTGGAGGAGCCTCCTCTAAAGGAAGCATTAAAAGAAGAATAACAAAAAATAATATTAAAAAATAAAAGAAATAACTTAGCAAAAACAATAGGCGCTTCCGGTCATCACCGGCTTGGGGCTAACAACCACTGTTTGTGATGATTAATCACCTTGTAGACCAAAGTAGTAAAGATAAATAACCTTAAACATTCGCTCCGTGCAGCAGACACCTTTGACATATGGCTCTTGAGTCAGTGGACTCGACTGCAGTGCTCATCAAATGCAGTACATTTACAAACCCTTTACAAACATTTTGTTGTGAAGCACACACACGCACATGCACTTGCCCCAGTAGCACCCTGGTCTCCAGACACATGTAAAAATGTACTCCTACTTACCTTTCCATTCTTCTATTCCTCCGTTCCTCGTACTGTCCTCAGTCCTTTATTCATCCCGAGTCATCAAGGATGCACACTTGGTGGCTTGCCCATACACCTTCCACCATAACCCATTTCGTAACCAAACATTTTCTTTTAAACTTACTTCCCATTTCCCAGCCTAGGTGTTGAAACTGGGTAAACTTTGTTTCCGGTGTTAAATAAGGATTCTGTAAAAAAAAATAAAATAAAAAAAATGTCTGTGTGTGTTACAAAGCAGGTAAAAGCCATTGATCGTTTATATAGTGGATAACCCGCCCATTGGTCCCCTATTTACTGATATTGTCGTTTCAACTCAGCAATAAAATGATCATTACATCCGGGATTTTCGGCTTTTACTCCATAGTAAAACAATAGTTTTTAGATAGCATAAACGGACGTATTAATCAAAAATTCACCCCCCCCCAGAGTTGTCACATGGTAAAAACTTAGCTCTAGAGACCAGAGCCAACTTTTGTACCAGGCTGTAAACATGTTTTTTACACCCGTAAAGTTGCAATTGGGTTTCTCCTTATATTTCCGCTTTTGGAGCCTGCCCTCTGGTGGACAGCGGTATATCGCCGTATTTTGCTGTATTTTGGCGTATGGCGGCACCCTTACGCAACAACCATTTAGGAGGTTCCCTGGGAGACACTTGGTAACAGCTCAAGAACATTGCTGCATTGTAGCTTGAGCCGTTGAATGTCTTGTTGGCTTGTTTGCTGTTTGTAAATACTTTAAAGTGGTTTAATTTATTTATTCTAATTTAATTTTTTGCACTGTTTGGAACTGTCTAGGAGACCACACAAATAACCTCACATGCTACGACATCTTTCTTGAGTGTCAGCAGAAACCTTTCACATTTGTGTGATGAATTAAAAGAATATGAGCGAACACTCTACATGAGGTATGTTTTTTTAGATGGAGCATTCAGCGTTGCAACCATTGACGGTATAAGGGCTGGACATAGCAAGCTCACTTCCATGTTTGAAGCTTATAAGGAAGCAGGTGTAAGCTCAATCAAGCCTGACTAACATTGACATCCATTGAAAAATTGACAACAATTACGAAGTGACTATTTTTGCCACAGTCATCATTCTAACTATGCCGTTTTAGTTTTAAAACATTCTTCTTATTCCCGTAAATGTTATATTGATATTTTTCTAGTCTATGTTAGTCTATGTTTTCCGAAGCTTTTTAGCCAGTATGTCTTTGTTTTTTTGTTTGTTTGTTTGTTTGTTAGTTGCTGCTGTTTATGAATGGAGATTGTTTGCTGTTAGCTAAAAGCTAACACTAGCTGTGTTTGGTTTAATTCAGCTAATTTAAATCACCTTTTCGTCCAACTTCACTAAATGAACCACACTTCAGTTTGTAGGTGAGTAAAATCTGCACGTGTTAAAATACTGCTCAGAATATGTACAGTTGGCTAAACTTCTCTGCTTCTATGTCGGCCCTCCCCAGTCAAGTCCAGTTCAGTCATCGGTCTGTAGCTCAGTCCTCTCTGCTCCTGCACAGCTGACATAGCCCAGCCTCATCTTCCTCAACTTCATCTAACATCTGCATCTCTTCTTGTTGAAACCCTGCCTATTATGGTTTATGGTGAGATAAAAACTGAATGTTTTGATGTTGATCTATAGTTGACTCGATAGATTGTAAGTTTGATAGATACCTAGTGTTCTGTAAGTTTTGTGGAATCCTTGAAACTGAGTCTAACGGTTGATCCCGTTTCATTCTATGCAAGTTAGGATTTCTTATTATGATAAAGCAGTATATAGTCTGGACATAGCTGATCTAGAGAGTGCATGAATTACCACAGATAAATAACATAGCTTCCTAATACACCACATTCAAATGTCTGGCCTAACTAGTAATGTTGGTTTAATGGTGCGTTGGACGCACGGAACAGCTCGAGCTGACTCTTAATCGAGACCCTGCCAAAACCTATGGTTAATGGTGAGATTTTTAGTCGAACTTCTCAATCGAGACCCTGCCAAATGCTTTGGTTAATGGTGAGATAGGAGTCTGAAGTCACTTAACGATATATTGTGAAAAAGCAGGCCTGCGATGAATTGTTCACTGCGTGTGAAGCGGTGAGATAGAGAGAAAAGCCCACAAGATTGAAGGGGCTTACACTGAGAATAATATAAGATTGACGTAGAGAGTTAAAGATAAACGGTGTGTGTGAGAATTTATGTGGTATGAATCGGCCATTGTTGGAATGTGTCTAATAATGTAAATCAGAACAAAAGTTTAATGTTTTTTGCGTGTAGAAAAAGTTTGAAAATTGAGTTGAAAGCGGTGACATTCAACAACGCGAGTTGAAGTGGGAGGGGCAGACGAGAGGGCACTGAGAGAGCAGGAGAGGAGGAGGGGGAGGCCGACACTGGGGCCAACGAGAGAAGGACAGGTCAGGAACATAAACACACATAGTACACAAGTACGTACACACACATAAAGACACACAGACACAGACACGGAACAGACACGGACCACATGAGACACATCTACAGAAGGTGGATGTGCTTTTGAAATATGATAAAGTTTATAATTGGTCTAGAACATATATTGTATTACGTTTGTGTGACACGGCAGAGATGAGATTAAAGATTTAAAAAGTTAAAAGATCCAAAACCTTGGATCCAAAACAAAAGTATTGATTGGTATTTTGCAAAACAATTGTATGTATCTATTAGTACGAGAACTAATAGAGGTCCTTAATATCAGTGTGGTTCAAACACACACAATATAATGCCAATGAAAATGATCACTTTGTAATCAGAAGAATTTAAATATGTGTCTCAAAGTTGAATTGTGCAGAGCAAGTTTATAAAGATAATACAAAATAATAGATATATGGACCATAAGCTCAAATATAAGAGAAAATAATGTTACCAGAAGAAATTAAATGAAAAAGTATGTATTTCTCTGGTTTGGTTCTGACAAAGTGTTGGAGAAAGTGGATTAAAAACAAGCACTGTTTGGATTCACGAGGAATGTTTCAACACACGATAACATTCTATGCAAGTCAAGGTAACAAGGGCTTCACAGCCACTTCCTTTATGCTCACTTTCTGGAGCTATTAAATTGTTTTGGTTTTGTTTTGTTTTTGTTTTTTTTTTGTTTTTTTAGAGCTGGAGTCTTGTTAACTTTAATGTTGAAAAATGATACTTAATTGGGAAAATTGTTTGACCTTCTGACAAGTCTGTGGAAACAAATATAGTATACATTTTGATTTGCTTTAATTTCTTCTGTTGCTTTTTTGTATAGTATTTCCATGTGTTTACACTGGTAT
>JALDNG010000129.1:0-175000 GCA_024349245.1 Neodontobutis hainanensis
AGTCCGACCCTCGCATTCTTTAGACTCCTCCTTCTGTGTTCCCTCTTTATGTCTGGGCCGCTCCTCTTTGCCTTCCTGTCCCGCTCCTCTCGCGCTCCTCCTTCCACCGCTCCTCGTCCTGAAGTTTAGGGGCCTCTGAGTACTTGCTGGGGTAAACGTAGGGCCACAGCCGAGAGTCAGGCTCCTGCAGAAACAAACAGGCCAATAAAAACTGAGAGACAGGACTGTTGATAAAACACTTAAACATTGATGCTTGAGTTTGACATTATGGCAAAATTATCAAACTTACCTATAGTTACAGTTTATATTACCATTTATTTATTGATAATAGTTGACTGTACAAACCTGTCTGTACCACAGTGCAGGCTCCACCCCTGAGGCCCGTCCAGACTCCGCCCCCTGTTTACCCTCCTCCTTTACGTGATGCCCCGCTTCACTCAGCTTCATCTTCAGTCCCTCTTGTTGCCCCGACGACGCTTTTGGCTCCTCACCCTTTGCAATGATCACCGTCTTGGCTTGTTCCGACGCAGGGTCTTTTGCTTTACTCCCCTTTGAGCCCAAATCTGTGAGACTGGGGGCCCGGGACAGAGTGGGGGGCACTGACACTTTCTGCTTCTGCCACTCCTCTTTCCCTGAAGCTTCTTTTCCGTCCTGTCTCTTGTCGCCTTGCCGCGGCCGCTCCTCGTACGGCGGGCGGTAGGCGTGGTTGGGACTGGAGGCGAGGAGGTGGGCGTGGTAGGCCTGTTCGGGGGAATATGAGTAGGGGGGCACGTAGTACTGGTTGTAGTAGAGCTGCTGGGCATACATATTCGACCTCTGCTGGATTACGGACGGTTGGTGCTGCTGTGGCCCCGGTTCTGGTTTCCTCTCATCCTGTTGCTCCACTTTTATTTTAACCTCATCTGCCTCTGGCTCCTCCTCTTTCTTCACCTTTACCGTGCCCTCCCCATGCGGCGGATTGGGTGGGGGTCCTGGGCTCGGGTTGGGGTAATTTGGCGAGTAATAGGCATCGTAGTTTGGGTAATACGGTGAGTCTTTACTGGGAGCTTGAGGAGGGAACAATGCCTTTTTTGCCGCTTCACGAGCCCCTTGATCTGGCTCTGTTTTGACAGTTTTTACCCCTTCTTTGCCCTCTCCGTCTTCGCCCGCGTCAGAAATATCTGAATACGCGGGACTGCCAGTTTTGACTGATGCGTTGTCCGCTCCGTTTTGGTTGAGATGCATCGGAGGAGGTGCCATCCCGGGCTCAACTCGGCTGGAAACTCCGATGGACGGGCTCGGGGCATTGTCCGAGAAACTGTAGACTTTATCTGCCTCGGCTTTGATGCTGGCGAGGCGGCTCTGGTGTGTGTCCGAGGAGCCGTTTAACAAAGCATCCTCCGCGTATGGGCTCTTCCCATCCTCAGACCTCTTCCCTGCTGCTTTGGGACTATCCCCTTCCTTTACCCCTTCCCGTTTCTTCTTATCTTTCTTCTTCTTGTCTTTCCCTGATGCAGGGCTGGAGGTGGGATCGGTTATCAGAGGAGGTTTGGGCTGCATGCTTTTGAGTTGGGGGCTTTTGGGGATGGACTGCACCACCGAGCTCAAAGCGGGGGACGCTGCTTGAAGCCCGTAAGGAGATGGAGCACCTGGAGGAGCGGGTGCAGCAGGACGACCCGGTTTCACACCTTTCATTTTATCATGTTTCCCTCCGCCTGCCATTTTCTTTGCCTTCCTGTCGTCCATCCCGTCGTTACTGGCTTCGTCGGTGAGGCCCTCTTCGCCTCCGTCCGTCCCCTCTGGCTCCACTTCTCCCACGACTTTCTTCTTCCCCTTTTTGGCCGAGGGTGAGGGTGCGTCGAACCCACGTCCTTTGGGAGTCGTAGAGCGAGCGGGGGAGATGGCCGCCCCGTTACAGGATGCAGGATCCAGGTGGAGCGTGGAGTCTTCGCCGTATTCGCTGTCCCCGTCCTGATCTAACCTCACGTCCTGGTCGTTGTGGGCCCGGGCCTGATGGTACTTTAGCCCATTTATATGCTTGTATTTCTTGTTGCAGTTGGGATGGGGGCAGTCAATGAGGACGGGAGATGGGCACGTCCGATCGTCGGCTTTCCCTCCGCCCGTCGAGTTCGTCCTCATCCGTTTTGAGACCTTAGTGTCCTCGGAGCTCGACGTAGGCTCCATGTCCGAGGCTGCTTTTGTCTTCCTTTTGCCCGAAGAGGGGCTGGCCTTGGCGTCCTCCACTCCCGGCGTCTGGCTGCCTCGTCGGCCTTTGCTGTTGGCCGCCGCGCCTCTGGTTTTACTGCTGCTGCTGCCCTTGTTGTCTGATGAGTTGCTGTTGTCGTTGAGAGGCGTGTTGCTGCTGGGACGCATCCTTTTGCCCCGACCGCGTCCGGTGCGCATCTCCACGTCACTGGTGGGAGAGTCACAAAACCTGGGACAGAGAGAACCAGGATTAGAGAAGAACACATGTAAACTCGATATGTTTTTTTTATTTGTTATAACAACCTTCGCTGGGATTAAGAAACACAAAATGAAAACTTTACAGACAAAAACAGACTTGAAACAACAACTCTACTGAGGTCAGCTGCTGGAAGAAAATATTGTGGCATCAATTTTAGCTTTATGAAAATAAATTTAAAAAATGTGGGCACAAGGGTATTTTCAATCCTGAATTCCAAACCAAACCTGCGTAAAAGTCTTTATTTCAACTAAAGGATCAAGTTGAGTAGGGAAAGCTCTAAAAACACTTCTGTTTCTTTTTTTGATGTCTTCCTTGTTATGCTGAATGGCTTACATTAACACACTTAGGTAAAACTGGCCTTCTCGTTCCAGATTGTTGTTTTAGATAACCGTACGCCTCAGTGTGGCTTTAAATTAAAATAGTTTTAATTCAGTGTAAGATAAAAATCACAGACAAACTTAAGCTATAGTATAGATGCAAAAATACCAGAATTTACACTTCAGATTCCTTCATAATAATGTGTATTTACCTTGGAGGGGCCCAGTCGTGTCTGGTGCAGTCTAGCAGAGTCCCAACATACGTCTTGTTTCTCCACGTGACGTTGACGACCAGCATGCCTGAGCAAAGACAGACTTTTAGATAAAGTCAGTACCTTTACATGCAGGTAAAGAAAACAGAATTATTGCCTTAGTCCGATTATAATCTCAATTTTAAACTGCTGTAAACCCTTTACAACCGCAACCGAAGGGTGCAGTCATTTGAATTTCTCTGTATCTTGAGTAAAACAGCTGGATAATGTGGTTTACTGCTGCATGTTTACAGCTTATTAAGGTCAACACAGCACTGAGCATGCAACTAAGTGGAACAAAGACAAAAAGTCACATACGTAAACAGAAAGACACAAAGAACAGTGTTTAGAGCAGGGGTCTCAAACTTGCGGTCCAGGGGCCAACTGCGGCCCGCATGACGATATTTCAACTATGGAGGAGCTCGTGTAACATCACATAGCCGTCATAAAATTAATGCTTCTTACTGTGTTTGAAATGAGCATGTTTGACCTTGAGCTGGACAAATTCAATGTTACCGGCATTGGATTTGGCAACATGCAGATTGTATTTTGTTTTCTGATGGGCTGATTTGTTTGAAAGTTGATGGCAATGTAACCGCCACTATCCATGCGAATTTGTTATCATGACGAATCTGCAAATTAACGCCGATGTTCTGTTGACAATATCACAGAGGAGAGTGGACATCCAATGGGGCTACTCAGCCAGCTCATTCATGTTCTTCAATATTCCATTTAAGTTCAGGATAGCTCAGGTTCAGAAGAACCTGTTTAAGTTAAAGAACTGTTAGTAATGACGTTTGTACGGAGCCCCTCTGGTCTCACTATGTAAAAAAAAAAAAATATATGTAACTAAGTCGTGGCCACGAGATACGCTAACTCGTGGCCACGAGTTAAGCTAAGTCGTGGCCACGAGATACGCTAAGTCGTGGCCACGAGTTAAGCTAAGTCGTGGCCACGAGATACGCTAAGTCGTGGCCACGAGATAAGTAAATATGAAAGCATGCACACTAACTCTGCCGCCCATAAGGCTCATACATACAGCCAGATGGAGGTACCGTGACCTAAGCCTAGAACGCCCTCTGCTGACGTTTTATTGTAGGCTACACAGACATGCTTTTCCAAAATGTCAAAGACTTCAATAATTAATAAACCAGTCTGCACACTACTATAGACTATCTTAAAATCACAATCAGAAATACTTTATTGATCTTTATTGATATCGATAACCCAGGGGACATAATTGTGTCACAGTTGATGTGCACATCAAGACATTTAAAAAAATATAAATAATATAAGTTGGTAAATAAACAAGTAGCCTATACACATGTAAAAAGTATATGCTAAATAAATATATGCTATAAAATATGAAGAAGAGATATAAAGGACCATGGATATGCAGCCTACAAGATTTACATTACTGTATTAACAGAATTGAATTGATTGTGATGAACAGTACTAGTAAATAAATAGAAGCAGAACTGCAGCAAACTATATTACACTGAATATTAAAACAGATAATATTGCACAGAATGTGAAGTATTACATTGCACTACAGTACAGGGTCCATTTAAATAACAAAGGTTATCGATATCAATAAAGATCAATAAAGTATTTCTGATTGTGATTTTAAGATAGTCTATAGTAGTGTGCAGACTGGTTTATTAATTATTGAAGTCTTTGACATTTTGGAAAAGCATGTCTGTGTAGCCTACGATAAAACGTCAGCAGAGGGCGTTGTAGGCTTAGGTCACGGTACCTCCATCTGGCTGTATGTATGAGCCTTATGGGTGGCAGAGTTAGCGTGCATGCTTTCATATTTACTTATCTCGTGGCCCCGACTTAGCGTATCTCGTGGCCACGACTTAGCGTATCTCGTGGCCACGACTTAGCTTATCTCGTGGCCACGACTTAGTTACATATATTTTTTTTTTTACATAGTGAGACCAGAGGGGCTCCGTACGTTTGAGAGGATTTAACAAAGCTTTTTTTTGGAATATCAGATCCGGCCGAGCCTCACCTAGAGTCTGCCTTCTGCGGCCCCCAAGTAATCAGACCCCTGGTTTAGAGACATATATACTGTATATACTATATATGGTTAGGCTGCCATTGGGTCCCGTTTGTCGGTTATTGTGCTCCGTCATGTCGTAAACTGTTTAGAAGAACGAGCTAGTTTATTGTAGCTTTAGATGTGTTTAAAAGCTTTCGGACGCCACAGTTACAGAGTAAAGAACACGTTCTTAGTTTGTTGTGTTTACGACTTAATGCTGTGAAAAACTATGGACACATGAATGCAGCATCAGCTCAAGCGGACACAGTACTTCGTTTCTCTCTTGTTTGTGTAAACTCGGACAAGGTGCAAAGGCTCATTCGAGCCATGAGTACGGTCTGCATGTAACTGCAGTGAGTGTTGCAGCTGCAGGAACGTGACAGATGATTAAATCAGAAACAGAACTTTAGCAAGGTTTGCACCAACACTGATGAAAGGAGTTAAACTGTCTCACTTTGGTGTTGATGTGTGAACAGGTTTTGACAGAGAGCACAGATCTGTCACATTGTCTCTTTAACACCTGCTCTGTGTGTCTTACTCATTAAACCACAGGACACAGTGGACTGAGATGAATCACCTCTTAGACTTGATCATAAACCATCTGGAGATTTGTAATGGAGCTTATCACACGGTTAAACCAACATGGTCTAAATTTTTTCAGGTGGATTCTAAATCCAATATTAAACGTCAACAAGAGGAACAACAAGAGGAAAAGCAGCAACTGTTATCACCTCCTCGAGGTTCACAAAACACATACTCATTTAAATATTGCTTCTACTCACACCATACTCACACCAGACTGATTAAACTCTATTCTACTAAACTCACATTAAACGTAATCCATGTTTAAATAAAACCGTAGTGCAACCGTGTTCAATTACATAGAGTGGGAAATCAAAATTCAAAGTCTCTAAACCATGTGTCAAGTGTTTCAGTTTTGCTAAAGTTTAAGGGAACTATATGGGTCCAAATGTACATAGGTTGCTGCTGTAATAACCTGCTATAAATACACTGTCTGTCCCCCCAAAAAAGTCACACACTCTAAAATCCGTTGATGGAATAACCTGGTCATTCAGTATATCCAGGTGGTCATGCACTAGGCATGATGCACCATGACTCTGGAATAGGTCTGGACTCATCAGAACACATGACCGTCTATAGCTTTAGAACAATCTTTGTGCTCCTGAGCAAATTGAATCTTTTCTTCATGAACCTCACTGACAAGTGGTTTTCTTAAGGCTCCACTGCTGTTTAGTCCCAATCCCTTGAGTTCCCTTCACATTGGGTGTTTGTGGAAATGCTCTTACTTTCACTTTAAAACACAGCCGTAAGTTCTACTGTTATGTTTTTTTACAATTTGATTTCACCAAACCTTTAAGTGATCACCGGTCACCATCATTCAAGATTTTAGTCCAACCACATTTCTTCCTCAAAAGATAATGCTACTCCCCTACCCCAACTTTTAATAATGTGACAATTCTAACGCATACATATAAAAAAATTTCAATAATGATTTTACAGCACAAGCATTCTGACAAAGAAAATTATGTTGAACTATGAGCACGTAATCAGCCAGTGTTAAATACTGGTAATAAACAGATGTGACCCTAAACAAAAGATCGTCTCCTTTTCAGGTTGAAGCTATTGTTGAATGGGGTTTGTGTCTCGTCCATGTCGCTCACCATCCTCCGTCTCCTGCCACACGATGCCCTCCAGGTTGACACTGGTCCCGGGTTCGCAGGGCCCCAGACACTCGGGCTCCGTCCCTAATGAAGCGTCAGCTGTGTTTACCGCTACTGAGCGCGTGCGGACCATGATCTGCTCGCAGGCGGAGGAAATGTCGCTGTTGCCCACGGCAGAAAGGAGGTGGAGCGGAGGAGGAGCAGGCGTTGAGGCCGGGGACTCCATCTGCAACACAGACAAGAGAGGTTTAGGAGAAGGTTAAAGGTCAATGTTTTCATCCCAGTTGGGTCACAGGTATTTAACTTTAAGGCTAAATCAAACTTTAAGACCAAGACCAGTGTATAATACAAACAAAGAGATATTGGACTCTTTGTCTAAACTAGTTTAGTAATTAATGAATATTTTAAAATTAAGAAAAAAATATATATTATTTATCCAATGACTTGAATTTTATCATCAGGTCTTTATTTAAAAACATAAAAATTTATAGAATAGTAAAAAGGAATTTAAAAAAACTTAGCGACTTAACGCCAGTCTCACAATTAAAAAGGCAATTCAAAAGTTGTTGTTTTTTTTAAATCAAAGTATTTCAAAGCACAACACAAGCAGCTGTAACGCTCTCACAGTGGAAATAAATCAGTTTAGGCTGGACGGCATATAGTTTTAGTCCTCTGTCCACCACAAAGTCCAGTAAAAAAAAAAAAAGATTAAAATGCTCTTAAAGATCAAAGCATATAAGCTAATTTGCATGAATCAAAAAGTCCACAGAACATCCCACAGACACCAGGGCATAACAGACAGAATATATTGGACTTTCTCTGGTGATTATCAGTCTGTCATTAAACGCAGTCTAAATACAATTCAACTCCAGTGCCGGATTTTTTTTTTTGCCAGCTCAGCCTCACCACTCTGCCCCAAACAGAAGCGTTCTTTTATTTAAAAAAAAAAAGTTAAACCACACAATTTTATGCATCTGTATGTGTATGTGTCAAAATATGTATATACATTACATAATACTGAAGCCTCTGATCCACGTGAGGTGGCTCAGCTCAGTTGTTTCAGGTCTAGTCCAAGCATGAGTTTTAAGGCATCACTTACAAATAAAGTTTGCCTACTCCATACACTTCATCCAAAAAATAAAAAATAAAAAAACTCTATTGTCTTAAACTCTTGACCCCTTAGCTGAAGGTCAAGCACCCTGTCATTTTTATTTTTAGCCAGCCCTGCTTTTAGTCCAAATGTCAACAGGAGCAGTTCACAGCTCGTCTCTAAATGAGCCCTATTTCCAGCCAAATGAAACCTGATCCTGCTGGACACAGTGAACTCCTGCCGCAGTCTGAACCTCCTGATTCAGTCGAGTTTTTACACCGTGTCGCTGGTTTGTATTCGACAGAGGAGGAGGTGGGTCCCTGAGGAGCTGTAACCGTGCCAACCCAGCAGCCCATCACCTGAGTCTGAAGTGTCCCAGGAGACAAACAGAGACAGTGGGTTTAGTCCCGGAGCAGACAACCACTCTGTGTCTGGCCGAGTTAACAAAGACAAAGACATTTACATTTAGTCATTTAGCAGACGCTTTTATCTAAAGTGACTTACAAGTGAGGAAAACAATGGAAGCAATTTCAACAACACAAAGTAACAAAAATACCATCTCTAACCTAGTCTTTTTCACCACTTAAAATCAAACTGTTAGATCGGATTCTGTCCTACATTTCATCCTAGTTTAGACTTGGTTCTGTCTTACATTTAGTCCTGGTTTAGACCTGGTTCTGTCCTACATGTAGTCCTGGTTTAGACCCGCTTTCCCACATTTAGTCCTAGTTTAGACCTGGTTCTGTCCCACATTTAGTCCTGGTGTAGACCTGGTTCTGAGCCAAATTTAGTTTAAGTTTAGACCTGGCTCATTTCTCAAATTGTTTAGTAGATTATGTAACTTCAAATATTATTTGGATATTTCAAACATAGTAGGTGCTACAATAATTGAGATATTAGGAGTAAAGCCGTATAATATGAGGTTATTTGCCATTTATACAGGTCGAGCCGGTTACTAATGTTGCATAAATCTTAAAGAAAAACACAGTTACACAATACTAGGCTGCTTATATTAACACTGAAACTTTACAACAAAATCTAATGTGGCAGAAAAAATATGAACACAATTTAAATACCATTGCTTTCTAACCAACTTTCTGTCCTACTTTTGGTCTTTCTGAAGAATAAAGCCAACATTTTTACTACACATTCTTGAGATTTTTTGGTTTCAATTCTTGTCATAACAAAACATCTTGTTACTCTTTTTGGACCAAACTAGATTCTAGATTTTGGACCTTACAGATTCCACATATTTACTCTTACTACTAAAGTTTGTGTTAGCCAAATACTATTTATATATTGGCTTTATAATATTGTTATTATTCTGACTTATTTTAATTTAATTAATCCATTCTCCTTTTATCCAAGTTTAATTCACTTAATATATTTGAGTCTCAGAGACAAACACTCTTTTAGTATCATGGTTTGCAACAGGCAAAATTTAACTCTAACAAAACAAAACGCAAAAAATAATCACAGCTTTCTATCATCGACACTGGAAATATTCACTTTCTGAAACCTAACAAATAACCAAATGCAAGAAAACTAGTGACAAACTGCCCTAATCTTGAACAAAACTTTTTTTTTTACCTTGTTGTTATTGTCAGAGCTTCATCACAGAAAACCCCATCGCACCAGACAGCATCTCCAACTCCAGATCCACTCAACATGTTTTTCTCCTGAGCTCTGTGAGCGTCGGCGACCGCTTCAGCGGCTGCTTAAGTGGGTGTTGTTGTAGCAACAGGAGAAACAAGCCTCCGAGTTCCTGTCTCTCTCTTTTACAGAAAACACACAGTAACATGGCTGCCGCCTGGAATGCTGGGAAACCCCCCCCTTAAACCTGATAATGTACCTCTGTTACAAAAAGGCGGGGTTTTGTTTTATTTTTTTACCTTTCTGATTGGACGCTGAGTTTTCTCTGAGAAACGCCAGCCCCCGTTTCCTCGTCTCCATTCAGCCCAGAGAGAGGTATTCATTACAACAGCAACCACATTCCTCACAAGGTCAGGTCCCTGGTTCTCTCGGTTTCTCTCACAGCAAGCAGCAGAGGTTAGCACACAGCGAGTGCCGCTTCATAAAGACTCCCTCTGTTTGTGTCATGTGTACGTCCAGATCTGAGAGGGCCCTACAGCAAGAGGTCAACCCCTGACACTTCAAGAACTGCTCATAAGAAGAGGCTGTTACGGAGGCCTTGACGAATCAAAAAGAGTGGAAAAACCATACCTTGAAGACTATTTTTAAGGGTTTAGGGACAAGAGTCAGCAAACTCAGTCTAATGAGTCTCAGATAAGTGGTAGCGGTAATATTGAAGGATAATTTAAAACTTAAAATACTCTGTAAAGCTACCTTCATACAATAGAATTTTGTGATTGAAAGATAAATTAGTCAAAAGAATAATGATGCCAACCAAAGACAATCTGCAAAAAATATTCTGTCACTGTCAGACATTTTAGGTTAATTGTAGGATGTAGTTTTATCCTTTCATAGCAGTTAACAATAGCTCTGTAAACAAGTATTACACAACTGTGACATGACAAGGAACCATAGCCCACATTGTCTTCATTTTCCAAACCAAAAACTCTTCCAGACTCTGTTCCTTTTTTGTTTGTCACTACATACACACAAACATTTAAACGCAACACTTTTGTTTTTGCCCAAATTTTTCATGAGTTGAACTCAATAATCTAAAACTTTTTCTATAAAACAGAAAAAGACTATTTTTTTCAAATATTGTTCACAAATCTGTCCAGATCTGTGTCAGTGAGCACTTCTTTGCCAAGATAAAACATCACAGTACATCCAACCGGCTTCACAACCGCAGACCACGTGTAACCACATCACCCCAGGTTTAATAGGTGCAGGTAAATTTTGTTTTTGTTATTGCGTAAAATTAATAGTGCCCGCCTTTTTATAGAGCATATTTCTATTGTATGTCTCTTCAGTTAGCCGTGTTTGTGTGGCTTTAACTAATTTAGGATTGGGGAATGCATTTGTGATTGAACAACCAATCACAACACTCTATGGGCTGATGACGACAAACCATATGAACGCCGGTGATTTCCCCAGTGCTTTATGGTTTGGGCGGTGTGGCGACCTTGGCAAAACCTTCTCCTCGGCAAGACTAGCGAAGACCCACTTGATTAAACTAATATCTAGCAGCTCCGTAGCCTCTTGTGCTTCAAATAAACATGTCCTACTGAAGCCTGCTGCATTACAGCGCTCTGCGTTAAAAGTGAAATCAACTCGCGCTGCATTATCCCACTGTAAACACTGGCTTCACAGGAGTCTGGCCTGTTCTGAGCAGAGTCAGCGAGAGATGCCTCTGAGGTTGTACTCGCAGAAAGTTTAACTTAAATATACCAAATGTCCCAATGAATGACATCAAATAGAGATGATTTTAGCAAAGGGTGGGGGGGCAGTCGCTCAGTGGTAGAGCTGCTGTCCTTCAACCGGCAGGTGGGTGGTTCGATCCCCGCTCGAAACAACCCAAAACATCATAACATCCCGCTCTCCCCCACATACTGTCATTGTGTCCTTGGGCAAGACACTTAACCCGCCTTGCCTAAAGTGGTGTTCCAGCTGTAACACTAGTAAATGGAAGCTTAATGTAAAGCGCTTTGAGCGCCTACTACAGTAGGTGGAAAAGCGCTATTTAAAAAAAAAAAAAAAAAAAAATTCTCTGAGACATTAAATATTTCATAACGAGTCTACCGTAATGTACATCAGCTGAGACATTATTGAGGTTTGATAAAAAAAATAAAAATAAAAAAAACCTGGCCCATCAGGTTTGGTTTCAGGGGAAACTCCTCCCTCTAGAGATATAAGCTCAGCTCTCTTACCAGTGGAACTCAGAATTGATAAAGTCTCTTGGAATTAGAGACGAAACGCCTTCACCTTGAAAACGAAGTCCAGATGCTTTTACTCAAAACTTTTTTTCAAGATGTCCTGGATGACTGAGAACCTCCACAGACACGTTTGATAAAATGTTAAAAATCCAGTCCTTTGTGAATTATATCAAGTCCTCATATAAATGTTGGTTTGTAAATATTGTGCCCATTGGATGTTGTTTTTTGAAACTGTGCAACAACAAAATAGTTATTATATACAGTATATTATAATATAAATAATCATTAGTCCCCCAACTGCAGTACATATTTTAAGTGAAACCTGTCCTTGATGCAGAAAATGTTGATAAGCTTACGTTTTCACAGAAGAACCTCAATACACAGATGTAGTAGTGAATATTGTATAGCCTACTTTATAAGTACTACTGCACACAGCAATCGATTCATGTTTACAGGCATCAATTTACTTTAAATGTTTAAGTTTTTCTATACGCACTTTTTGTGCTTAAAAGCTAAATTTCAGTTTGTTTCATTTTATAAACTATTTTCTTCTTTGATTGATTAATTAAAAAATTATATATTTAGGCTCCTTTATGTTCAGTGTCAGTGCAAAACAAAAAGCAGCAGCAGCAGTTTAGACTTGATGCTTTTTAGTTTTAGCAACCTGTTTCCATAGGTTGGTCTTATATGTTCAACAAGCCACAAAGTAAAATCGAAGCACATGGCTAATTTGCATATTGGCAAAACCAAGGCATCACAGGGAGATAATGGTTTATTAGTCATCTTTTGCATCTGCAGAGTCACAGAGACCATAGCAGCAGCATTTACACGGTGGTTAGGCAACTGTCCAACTGAATATTACACAAAATACAACAAAGACATTTTTTATTGAACTGGGGTAAAGTAATGTGACTCCTGACAGTCCTATGCTTAGTTTTTGGCTGATGGCAATTTCCAATATTACAAAAAGCTACAAAATTAGTCAAATTGCACTTTTTTGCTTCAGAATGATGTAGAGGTACCATGTACCATGCTCTTAAGAGTCTGGAGCATTGTGTAAGTGCATCTGTGCCCGAGTGCGAGTGCAGCCAAAGACCACCTCTGAGCCCCTCCCACTGACGTCTGCCTCATTAAACCCCTGTCCAAGTTCCTCCCTCTTTTACAGCGAGGGCCCCTCACTCGGAGGAATGTCAGAAATGAACAACAGGTCAGCAGTGACCTCTCTGTGGGACGCTCTGAGGACACAGGAGTAACATCTGTGAAGGAGCAGGGGAGACAATTCTGTCTTGGAGCTGGAGGACTGATTCCTAGAATGACTGTGGGGTCCAGAGGGAAAACTCCCAAAGGTTCATGAGGTTTTTGTTTCGTCAGCCAAGCCTCGGATTAGATTTAGTCAGCTATAGAGAGACAAATCATTTTTATGCGTTTTCAATGATGGTTCACATTTGGATCTAATTTACAACAGTATTAAGATCATATGGAAAATGTCTGTAAGGCCTAACTCAATGGAGCAGGATACACTAGGGTTTAACAGTTATATAAAATGTCAGAGAAAGCTCATAAATGAAAGGGTTCAGGGCTTGTGTAAAGGTGCCAGAGCGCTGCTATTGTCCTGTGACTTAACCACCTCGACCTGAACACTTGAATATTTTCAGAGAGATGTAATGAGGTGGATTATGATTTAAGTCTTTTTATATCTTTGTTTTAGCCACTGACGATAAAGACCAAGAGTCCAAACCTAAAGGTCTGGGGGAATAACTGGGCCCTTTGTAAAAAAAATAAATAAAAAAAGACGTTAGCCAATCATCCATCCAATCACTTGATTGATATACAGGACAGCCAGTCAGGTAATCTCTGAATTTTTCTGACACTTAGGTCACTGCGCATGCGCAACAACGGCACTAAGTGCAGCAAAACTAACAAGCTTCAGCGACTTACCTCCAATTTTTAGACCATGTTTTTTTCTCTTAAACTTAGGAAAGGGTTGGGGAGCTGGACCAAGTAAGAAGAGAAAAACTTATCGCTTTTATAAAGAATAATTTTTTCCACAATGACATTTTTGAAGTGCTTTTTGCCTCATCTGTCAGCAGCTACTGTCCTGACTATGCATCCCTGGCTGTTTCAGTGCCAAACTTAGGCCATAACAATAAATTTACATAGTTAATTATGTTGTGTTTTAATATATGTAATATATATATGTAATATTGGCTCATACTGTTATGCAAGGTACATCAATATACATTGTACGTATAAAGACTCCTCAATTTATTTGTATTGCATTTTTGTAGTGGGTAGATCATTTTGACTGTCATTTTATAAGTAGCTTGCATGCTGAAAAAGTGTGAGCACCCCTGTTTTAGCACAATCAGAGCCTGGGTGAAGTAATATGACGACACTTTTGCTGTCCATTAAGGTTCTTGAAGTAAGAAACTACAAAAAATAAAATTTTTTATTTTTGAAACACTTGTTGGACAATGGAGATCTCTTTTCCATGAATGTTGCTGCCCAATGTCCGTTTTTTTAGGTTTCTCTGAGGGTCATTAGTAACTGTAAAGTGATGACACACTTCTGAGTTATATTCTTGGGTGGGATGGCCACTCGAAGGATGAGTCATCATTGGTACACCTTCATAAGACAATACTTGGACTACTGCCTCAACCATATGTTGCTTTCTGTTCCATTTCCCCGAAAAATTTGGGTAGAACAGCTCTGCGCTGCACCTTATTCATTGAATATGTTGCAGAAAAACAGGAAACTAAATTAGAACACTTTTAAATGCAGACAGAGAATTTTAAAGGCTAATGCCACAACTTGCACTTGTTTATTTTTCTCTTCCTGTTATTTTGTCTTTGTGTGTAATAATGTATAATAATTTGTAATCGTTTTGTATTTTGCTGACAGACTTCATGAAAGAGGTAGAATCTCTGCAGAAAGAGGTTGTAAGACTAAGTTGTATTTGAGGTAAAAAATATACAAAACTAAAGCCAGCTTTGACTAACTATAACATCACAAAGAACTGGTAGATTTAATGAGCCATGATTAATGTTGATAAATATAAACAAGCTATAGAAAAAGAGTACCTGCATAAACAAGTCTGGTGTCATTAAACAGGTTCATCTGGAGCAGAATTAGATTAAATTATTTAACAACTTTGTTAATGTATTTTGTTTGTTTTTGTTTCTTCCTCTGTGACTGTTTATAACCATTGCTCATGGTTCACAAAGCTGCGGAGTTTTCAGGAGTTTGTATAGTTATAGATCCAACTATACCCAAATTATCAGCCTTTTTCTGGCAAATAAGCCCTAGTCTTTACAGTTTATGTTCTTCACGGATGACAGAAACTTGCAGAACAGAAACAGCCTGGCTTAATGCAGAAGACTGACAATCAAACAAAGTAATTTATCATCACATTGTCCACGGTCCAAATGCTATAATTTATTTTGGCATAGTTAATGAAGTCTATGGTTGGTATAATTAGTTTGTCTATGTGTGGGGAACGGTGATTTTATAAACTTCTGTTTGATTTTCTTTCACAGTAGAAACACCAGTCACATTTCTACTTGGTTTGTTTATCGACAACAGCCTGTGTTTCTGCAGGGCTACCATAATTGTTCACATGCTCTTAAAAAAATAAAAAATAAATAAATAAATGTAAAGTATGGAAAAAATCTGCACTTTCACTATATTAATAATAATAATAATAATAATAATAATAATCTTTATTTTTAAGGCACTCAAAGCGCTTTACATACATTAAACTATTTACCAGTGTTACAGAACTTCACTGGAGGCAATGTAGGTTAACCCGCTGGTCGAAGGACGGCCGCTCTACCCACTGAGCTATACTGCCGCCCATAGAGCCTGACCCCAAAGTAGGAGCAAATAAAAGTTATTCAACAAAGCCACTTTGAGGAATTACATGATTAACACCCGAGTAAGTGGGATTTGAAAAGCTTAGTGGCTACAGAATTCCCTCAGTTTCTATTTTATGATACAACCTGGAAGTATAAGCACTATTTGTTACCATTATATATTTAAAGCAGTGCATTACTTCACGGGAACAGAGGCTGGTTTGTTTGAGGACACAATGAGAGTGTAAAGCCTGTTCGAATGTGACAGTTTCCCTTTTACAAAACCTTCTGTGAATCACAGCTCAGAGAAGTGTCAGAGGCTGAACTGACATTTCTAAAAACTCACTTTCTCTCAGTGTGCTATGTCCGGGTGTGCTGTTGTTTCTCAAGAAACCTTCAACAATAAGTAACTGGGCTAATCTTCTGCAACTGAAATATTATACATGAATATTAGCCACAATGAATTGAATTCCTTCCAGACAAGCGAGAGTGAGAAGAAGAAAAATAAAGGATAGATATCAAAATCTAATCTTTGTGATAGTTTGTACAGGCTTCAATATGACTTTTCTTCAGTGTCTTCTGCTTTGAGAGGATCTTACTTCCGTCAGAACATAAGGAAGGCTCTTGGAAATGTCAACACTGAACCAAGATGTTCCATTTTTAAAACTCAAACCAGAGATCAGCTGACCACAGACTGGACTCTCACATTGGTACGGTTTCTAAAAATTTGCTTCAATTTTTTGGTTGGAATTCCGAGTACCACTTATGCATTCTGCCTTAAAATGACCAGATTTATACCAAAAACTCATACCAAAAACACACACAACGACCATCTCAGGATTCACTAACTCTGGTTTTACCTTATCTCTAACACTACAGGTTTGACTGAAGCAGGAGAGAGGCTCATGCAAGCCTCTCTCATGGAACTCCTTAAAAGGTCCTCGAGTAAAGGCACCACAATACAGAGCTATACCACCGTCCACCAGAGGGCAGGCTCCAAAAGCGGAAATATAAAGAAGAAACCCAATGGCAACTTTACAAGTGTAAAATCATGTTTACAGCCTGGTACAAAAGATGGCTCTGGTCTTAAGTTTTTACTATATATGCTTTTAAAACAAACAAACAAACCAAAAAAATCTAATAAATTTGCGATAAAAATGACAGTCTGAAAGCCCTATTTGCCATTCATTTAATTGGGAATCAATAAAATTTTGTGTGTAGCACTGTGAGCAAAATGGAGGACAATGTGAACACCTTTAATTGTGTGCCAACCCGGTAATAAGTGGCTAAAGTGCTCCTAGTAAAAGCTCCAAGTGTAAACCTATGTTAAACGTTTACCTTTTCACCGCCAACCACTTTCTTCAGATTTCGACAGTCTCCATTGTCCACCTCCTCCTGCTCTGATGCCATGGAGACGGGCTGTCCCATCCCAGAGTCCAGTGCCATGTTCCCGAGCTGCTCCGCCGCCACTAACTCCGGGTTCTGCTGGCCATCGAACGGGCCGCTGCAAGGAGACTCCTTCTCAGAGTTCACTCCCAACGACACAACCTCCATTTTGTCCTTCTTAGTTTTTCCCGCGACGCCATCCTTGTCCTTTTTGACGGCTGGCAGCGTGCGGGAGGTTTTGGACTTGTCAGATCCTTTAGTAGGGGTTGAGTTTGGGTTAGGGGCCGCCGGTTCCCCAGGAGAGCGGCCCTGTACCTCCTTCTTTGCTCCATCCGAAACAGGAGCTTTAAGAGCCTCCTTAGAGTTCTTACTACGCTTTGATTTAGATTTGCTCTCTTTGCCCTGCGCCGCAGCCACAGGACTTACAAACTTGATATTGTCCGGTAAAGCAGCCACCGCACTGGGAGGGGCCCCCATGGCCCCGCCGTCCTTACTGCTTGACATCTCTAGCTTGTCTTTCTCCAAGTCGGCGTCCAAGTCGATGATCAGATTGCCCACGCCAATATCCCACTCATCGCCGCTGTCGTACGTGTCCACCGCGTTGGAGTCCACACCTTTCCCGCCTGCAGGGCCGCCGCTGACGGACATCTTTTAGTGGGAGCGTCCCAGAGCGCCGCAGGAGGGCCACAGAGGGGCCACAGTGGGGGCCACGCTCCTCCCAGCCTCAGGACCTTCAGGGCTGGACCCCACGCCTCCGCCCTGCTTCCCACATCTCCACCTGAAGAGGAACAGGACAGTGTTAGTAACTGGTTTTAATGTCTCAATAATCCGGTCATAAAAAGCACTGCCATGTGTAAATGACCCTTAGTTTAAAGGCTTTATAGTGCTTTTATTTTGTCATTCCGGTTTATTGTGGGCAAAAGTGTTCATAACTATGAGCTTAATTTAAAAATAGGTTGACAAGGAGATTATACGGCTGTGTTATTAAAACTTTGAACCAGCCTGTACATAGGAACAAGCTTTAATAGTGTTTGATCTAATGTTGATTGCTTTAATGAACTAACTGCCAAGGAATAAATAGTAAATACTGTCTTTATTTACTGGCTTGTTCACAAAATATACTGTTAAGACCAGACCAGACACTTTTACACAACCCTTCAACCGTTTGTACTTTCAAAGTCTAAATGCATGTTATGTGTAACAAAATAAACCTGGGTCAATTATGGGATAAGCTAGAGCTATTTGTATTAAACCATACCACAACCCAAATTAAAAGCGTTTAAAGAGGTAACAACAACATGATACTGTCTCACTGTAATATTTTTTCCTAAAGGCTATAATATCAAGAAATCTCATACTGCTGAATGTACTTAAGTCTAACAGCGGTTTAGACTTTACGAGACTTTTTGGTTAAAAGATCTCTTATATGTGAATAACTGTCATATCTATATTAGGGTAAGAATCACTGTATCCGTAAAAAGACTCTGCTTATTATTTTTTTTTAAGCTTTGTGTTAGCTCCTTCAAGCTAATCAAGCATCACACCCGCTCTTCTCTCCTCCCTCAGGACAGTCAAACTAATCACTCACTGAAGACATTACAGATGACTGCCACAATTTGACCTTCAGCAACCCAAAACGCATGAAAGTGAGAAATCTTTTTTGTCATCTCATTTTTGTAATCATGGAAAACCAAAAGCATAATTAAGATTTGGTTAATTGCCCAGTCCTACTTGGGCAGATACTAACACCTATCTATGTATTTTAGTATCTGCAGACTGCGTTCCCCATTTTTAATTTCAAAACATCTAAAAAAAACATGGCTTTGAAATCTGTGTATGATTCATACGTAAATATTAAGGACTCTTATCCACTCACTATTATACTTGGCATTAGTGAGTATTCTATTTTTAGTTCAATAGACATTTCCTAATTTGCAACTTAATAAAAGCCTTATTATTGCTCCAAATACTGCTGAAGTGTACAAATGTGATGACAGAGCCATTAATCTAGTGCTAGCAGTCTACATCACTCTCAGAGCTGCAGATAAAAGGGCTTTGAAGTCTTGTTTGTTATTATCGCATTTCAATCTGATTCCTTCCTGTCAAGTGTTTCCCTGGGATGTCCCGCTGAAGAGAGGTGGGGGCGGTTTATTGCCGACGACATAAAGGCCATATTGAGGAGAAGGATCAGAGCCATTCAGAGAGCAAGCCCGTATCCCAGAAGGCCTCTCTCTTCGACGGGCAGCGTGAGGCAGCAGACACGGCCCTCCACAAGAGCCTCCTTTAGGACACTTATCATATGAAAAGAGGGGTGTAACCTGTGACCTCTCTGACAATAGGGGGGCTGTTAGTGAAGCCCTGGGACCAAATGGGAGGAGGGGTCAGTGTTAACTGCATCAAGCCTCAAGAACCAACACTGATGCTAATTGAGCCTCTGGTTAACACCGCAGGAAGTTAACAGGAGATACATGAGTTTACAGAAGCTAATGGTAACATTAGCATAAAAAAGAAGTTGAGACTAACGGCTTTAGGCACAGGACAAGGCTAAATGCAAGAAACGGGGTGGATTTTACAATGCAAGCAACACTTAATTTTAGGAAGAAAACACCCCACACAAGGGTAAATCAGATCAGATTATTTTCAGGTACAGAAATGTATTAAAAATGTCAAAATGCTGGACAGTACATATTGCATTTTACAATAGGGCTCAATCATTTCACCCAGTTTATAAAAACTAACATTATAGCACACAGCTGAAAGGAACAAGTCATAAAGCGGTAATGAAAGATGCTCAACATCCATCTCTTTGATAGTTTACTATGACATAAACTTCTGCATTAGTCCAAGTGTGTTCCCTCTGAGCTGTAGGCCCTGGTGTTTTACTTTTGTACTTTTTTCCTACAGACCATCTGCAGCTGAGACTAAGAGGCTGTCAACTAGGGCTGGGCAACATTGAAGATCTCAATTTTCTGCAAGATATGGGATAAGCTTATATCTTATCTGGGCTAAGACCAAGCCTACGTTCAGCGATTTTAAAAAAGGTTGTTACATGTGGCGGCACCACAGTCTCTCACTCACACACTCACTCGCACGCACGCACACACACACACACAATCATTTTTTATGCTAGTTTTTCTGGTATATAAGGGTTGTTTAACTAATCAATGTTTTAATTTAATGCTCACAATCACAAAACTTATGTAATCAAGAAAAATACAGTTATTTATATCACATTCTGTTGTGCTGTTATTTTGGCCATAATACTTTATAAAATAGGGGTCAATCAGGGTTTTTGAGACTGATCATCAATCACTGATGGAATTAATCGGTCGATAACCGATCACCAATAACCCACCAATCAAGGTTTAATATATTAAATAACGGTTTCTGTCTTAGCTAGAGCATGGCAGCTATGGAAAAAGTCCCCTTTTAAGTTAACCTTGTCCTGCCTCAGTAAAAACACAGGCAATAATTTAATACAGGGGTCCACAATTGATGATATGTAGTTGATACAAACTTGTTCCAACTCTACATTCAACAAATATTGTTAAGATATATAAGAATGTCCATCTCACTCAAGAAAATCTAAAAAAGTATATTATTAGACTGTTGTACTATACTGAGACATGATGACAGGAGGATAATCAGATGATCACTGAAAAACGTATTGAAAGATTTCTGTGTTATTCATTTGGCAGAGAGCCGTTTACCCTAAAGCAAACAGCTGATCTGATTACGGCTGCACACAAGTATTTCCACTCTCACACAAAAGAGTGTTCTGAGCCAAGAGATTTGAATCTAAATCCTGAGGGCAGGTTTTATGAAGTTCATGATGGGAATGATTTGTTTAAGAAAATTATCAGAGTTTGGTTAAGACCTTGTGTTCAAACAAAGGCATCCCTTAGTCAAGTTTTAATGAGTTTGGGACAATGAGGCCTGACAATGTAATGTTATCAGTGCTATAAATAGGAAAGCATGTGCCAAAAGACTAAACAAATATCTTCTGAGTGAAAGAGTATATTGCTCAAAATCAACATTTGTGTGTTCAAACATGCCATGAATAACCTGGGTGTGAAAATAGAGGGTCCAGTTCTCAGGGGCAAGTCTGAAAAAAAAAAAAGTCATGCCGCCACCGAGTTGCGCTGAAACAACGTTCTATTGCTACTTCTGCTCCTCCCTCTTCTGTAGAGCCGTTGTTTGCTTAAGCATGGAGTTTACACGAGAGCCAAGCAACAACAAAACAAAAACACTTCCTCGGCCTTTTGCGGTTTTGAGGTGTAAAAACATCGGTGTTGTGTAAACGAGAGGCCTATATGTAACAGGATTATTGCGGATTTGGCAAAACATGTTGTCTTGTAAACAGCCCCTCAGTGGATGTGTAAAAGGGCTAAGATAAGAACAGCATCACCTGGTATCTGTAAATAGGGCTAATACATGGTGTCAGTCTACCTGCTTAAAATTCTATACTTCTCATTTATGCTCCATACAGCATTTACACACAAATGTCAACCTGATGAACAAGAAACATTGTGGAAGTATTTCAGACTTTGACCAAAATCTAAAGCTTTCCAAGAAACCAGTACTGTTTCATCTTTCTCTTCTGCTCAACAACATGAGCAGTGAGTGGTGGACACAAAGATAAGGACGACTAAGCAATGATTGAATTTAGCAACATGTGAGCAAAGTCAACACAGTCCCTAAATTCACTTACAAAGCCTCCACTTTTTGGTGACACAGCTCTAGATGAGAAACTGTTGATTAAAAGTCTTATTCGATGAGAAGGCAAATGTTTCTACAATAATCTAGTGTTGACCATTGTACATTTAATATTACTAAAATGGTAACCAGCTAATTTAGTAAAAAAATCTGTATGAAAGTTCACACACATCACACTTTTGTGTATATGTTTATTACATTTAATTGCTAATTGGTTAGCTCCTTGAGTTTGCATGTTCTCCCCGTGGCCAATTAGGTTTCCTCCGGGTACTTAAATTTTCCCTACCACTAAAAACATGTACAATAGTACCCCCCCACACTTTCCATCCAAGTCTGTGGCTAAACTCAACTGCTCAGTCCATTAAATCCTTTTTACAAAACATACACTTTCTAGCCCGGCCAGTCAAATCAGAGGCTGGAGCAGGTTGTGGAGCGTCTAAGTGGCTGAGAGTCCAGATGGTGAGACAGGAGGGGGCTGTGCTAATCCTGCAGCTAATAACACGACACACACACACACACACACACACGACACACACAAACAACATTAAAAAAAAAAAAAAAACACCTTCACACAGATTCTTTAAGTTATTGCTAACCCTACTCGTCATACACTTGTATGTTGCGTTCATTCAGTGGTGACTGTTAAGGTTAGTGAAGAGCACCAATTTAGCTGTACCTCCATCAGCTATATAGATTTAACCTTGCACTGCCACTGGATTTAACCAAGATTTGTGAGTTTCCAAACTCGAGTAAATTCATGTTTTATTGCGCCTAGCCAACCGCTTGAGTCAAACCATGAACTCACTAGCCTCTTATGACCAATGATTTGGCAGCACAAACAGGAAAAGGTCATCTCAGCTGCACATACTGGTTACAATATGAATTGTTGCCATGATTGGCTAAAACAAATCTCATGGTAGGTGGATACAAGCTGGTGCTTAATCCAATCATCTAACAATTTTCAATGAATTGAAATTTCCCTTTTGCAAACGCTTTTACTGGGATCCTTCTGAGATGGTTCTGTAAAACAGACTATGTTTTGTGAGCACATCTGGTAGAATCAGGTTAATTATTAGGTTAATCAATTTAAAATTCTGAAATGCACACAAGAAAACTACCGTAATTTCCGGACTATAAGCCGCAACTTTTTTCCCACGCATTGAAGCTCACGGCTTAAACAACAATGCGGCTAATATATGGATTTTTCCCGCTTTCAAATTTTTTTTTTAAACACCTTCTGTGAAGTGCTCAGTTTTTTGGCGGAATGAAGCTTGAAGAGGGCTCAGCGGGGGATTTGCCTCCGGAAAGTGACGAGAGCGACAATGAAAATGATCCAATATCGGATGAAGCAATTCTGAGGCTATTCAACTCCGACACCGAAGGAGATGACTTCAGTGGTTTCAGTGCACAGGAGGAGGAAGATAGTGACCAATGACTTTCTTGGTAGGCTACTGTTTACTGCTAATTTTATTTTTTAAAGACAGTTTATTTTTGTTACAAGCCATGTTTCGTTAAAGCCTGTGTAAAGTTCATTTGTTTCAATGTACCGGTAGGCACCTGCGGCTTATAGAAATGTGCGGCTTATCTAATGTTCAAAATAATAATTTTTTTTAAATTCAGTGGGTGCGGCTTATAGTCCGGGAATTATGGTATTATTGGTTTTACTTTATATATCAAAACTTTTTGGGTCCTGGCAAAATGTCTGTAAGCTTTTGTATGGTTGAGGTTAACAATCAATTCTTTAAGTACATGACATTAACTGCTGACTAATCGATTAACAAAAATAATGTCATATTGCTCAACTGCCAAATTAGTCATTAGTAGAAGCTCCATTTCTGGAAAGATTTGTGCAATAAATGAAGAAAATATAAGCAAACATTTGGTCAACAGGTCAAGTCGACATCCCGGCTGTAATAGGATGTTGCGTTACTTCAGAGCTGTATCTGTGGCTAACACATGAGTAGTACCATCAGCAGAAACATGAGCCTCTCTGTTGAGCTTCTCACTCGGGCTGGGTTTAAGACAGAGTGCTTATTCTTCAGCTGCTTGTGTTGTGAGTGACTGAGTGGATTAGCTGGTGGCCTGTGGAGCTGTTCTGGGATCAGCCTTAATGCTCAACTGCCAATAATGCGACAGTTAATCAAAGGCGTCACTGAGGCAGGAGCTCCACAGGCCGTCCCACTGCCAACCTCCAGAGCAGCCTCTTTATATGGAAATGAGATGAGCTGAGCCAGGCTTTTACCAGGAGCAGCAACAGCAACGTGACAATTCATCGACCGACGCTGATGGAAACTTCACTGCTGCTTCGCAACTCAACACGGACCAAACCCAAAGTCTTCTGGTGGAGCTGGGCTGTAAAAAGACAGGGCCCAGAAGAAAGAGCCCTCACCCAGATATTAACAACGCCAATGCTGCTGTGATTTAGGGAGATTTAAAGTTGAAGCATTTAGTTCAAGGAGAGCAAGCTATATCTATATCTATATCTGAAGAGTTAACATAGGACAACTAAATTAAACAAACTGCCTAAGCAATCCCTCTCTTGTAACCTCAAAAATAAAAAACTTAATCCCTATCTTAAGTATATTATCTTAAGTTTGTAAGATAATATTTTGGAATATTTTTAAGCAAGCAAATGCTAACAACTTATCTCAAGCGCTTTTGCGACACCAAAAAAACTAGTTTACATAGCTGCTTTTTAACATTTTCCACTGTTTGCAGAGTTGAAGAAGCTAAGAAGCTATAGTCATATCACACATTTCTGGCGACATGCATTTCACCGTGATGTAGGTTTTGTGTCTTTAGTTTTTGATAACAGGCATAACAGACTTGGAGTTTTAGCTGGTATAGTAAGTAAGGGGCCTTTTGGTTTATCCCCTTAAGGCTGATTTATGCTTCTGCGTAGGGTGAGCGTCGAAGGTACGGCGTAGCATACGGCGTACCCCACGCCGTAGCCTGACGCACACCTCCTCCAAAATGTAACTACGCGTCGCGACGACGCGGACCGCAAGATCTGCGATTGGTCGGCTTGGTAGTATCACGTTTCCTCCTACGCATTTCCGGAATGATCTTCTGCTCTCTGGACCGCCCGCCATTTTTAAATTCCAAAATTCAGTGAAGAGCCAACATGGAAATGGACTAAGTTACCGGGCGATTAATTGAAGAAGTGAGGAAATACAGCCATCTCCAACGTGGGTTTAGATGTAGCGGAGTGCATAAAGAGATGGAAGAACTCTCGACACAAGTACGTTTGTCTCCGTAAAAAACTCAAGGAGCGGGGATTCAGAAGGAAAAAAAATCCCAGCGTTTTATATATTCATATCTTGGCTGGCACCTCATGTCAAACATCGGCTTTGACGATAAGGTAAATAATGCACGTCCTTTGATGACCTCTGTGTTTCGGTTAGCTAACTTAACTAGCAATGCTACCACATGGGGTATTGATTTTTTTGCAGAAATAATATACCTGTGAGTCAAAAAGCATGTGTAATAGGTTGTAATTATATGTAATGGGTTGTATTTATGTAATATAATAGATTGTAATTTTATTTGGCTTACAGAAAATACAAATGCAACAATTTAGCATTTGCAATGTATGAATATGCAGTTATTATAGCTCTATCTATGAATTAACAATGAATGCATCATGTTTTATCAATAACTTGTACTATTTGCTATTTTTTTCATAATCACAGGATGGAACTGATACCAGCTCAAAATCTACTGGTTTATCGGATGTGAGACCTCCAGCCAACAGCGATGATGACCGATTACCAAGTGGTAGAGCCCCCATCAGCCCCCATCAGTCATCTCTTCTGTCCCCCAGTCCAAGAATGGCACAAAAAAGGAAGAGAAAAGAAAAAGATGACTGACAAGTGCAGGTTGCTCGGTTGGAGGCTCAGTTGGAGGAACGGCGGGTGGAGCTCAACAGAGACTGTGTCAAGGTAATGATGAGAGTGACAAGTTTGGACAAACTGTTGCAGATATGCTGCGGAGGACCACAGAGCACAGGCAATGCATATGAAAATGCACTGTATCTGCAGTTTGCACTTTTGCTTTTTTTAGTATATAGTTTGCACTTCAGCTTTTTTATTTATTGTCTGTTCACACCAATTCATGCAGGTTATACTGTAGTTTGCATCATTTGTGAAGTTTCTCTTTTACATCTATTTTTGATAATAATTGTAGATCATTGTACATTAATACATTGCACTGTCATGCCCATATTTGTATGTACTTTACACTGTTTATTAAAAAAAAATACTGCTGTTTCAAAAAATGTGTGAAGGTTATTGCAAATATACATTAACTAATAGTAGCACATGTGTCTGTGTTTGCTCTTTTGCATCTATTTTTAATTTACAATTCAAGATCGTTGCACCTGTTTTTTACTATTTTTTGCATCAAACAATTTGTGTATATAGTTTGAACCAATTATGTTGGTTCCTGCTGTATGCATATTTTATGGTTAAGGTTACAGTAAATTAAGCTCTTACAGTTAATTTATTTGTATAGTTTGCTCTTTTGCATCTATTTAATGTAAACAATTATAGACCATTGCACCTTTACATGGTGCATTATCTTATACATAGTTTGACCATTTGTATGTATAGTACAAACTTAAAAAATATATATATATCCCTCATGTCATTTATTGGTGCATTATATTTTATATTTTACACCAATACAAGTTACACACCAAGTTGACCACGACACACAATGTTGTTTTGCCATGGCACAATTCCGTGGGGTAACTGAAATGTCGTTTCAAACACAGTGGAACCCGCTCGCGTCAACTAGCGTTTCGGCGGTGTACTGCAGAGCAAAACAGACATACGCAGAGGTATAAATGCTCATGACGCCATGGCCTACGTGCGTAGCCTACGGCGTACACCCGACGCTAAAGCATAAATCAGCCTTTAGGCAGTCGTCAGAGAAGTAATTCACGAGTAACTGGGCAATGTTTTTATTAGGGGTGCGCCAAAATATCGATATGGCGATATCTGGCGATATTTACTCCCTCGATCAATTCTCGATGGGCTCTTGCCAAGTATCGATCTTAAAGGCCATTATAAAACGCTCTATTCATTATCCCTTGATGAGACCGTTCTCCGGAGGTAGATAGGGGGCGGGCGTTGTGAGTTTGGCTGTTGTGGGCGGAAGAAGAAGACACGTCAAGTGAGGAAAAAGTTAAAGGACGCTCCAGCAACATTTAAATTCAAAGTGTGGACTCACTTTAAATTTTATAGCAGTTCGGACAGGACAAAGCTAGAAAAATACTATGCATTATGCACAAACTGCTTTGCAAAAGTTCGCCACACGGGAAACACGACCAACATACACAGCCACCTCACGCGGCATCACCCGGAGCTCTGTGAGAAAGCCGTGGTTGGTGCTGGCTCAAAGCCGACGCATCCCGACACAAGAAAGCTCAAGTTGAAATAGTGCCTAGGAAATGGTCTCCAGGTATCTTGAGCAATAGCCAGCTTTCTGTGCTGCCCTCTTATCACCAGAGGTAAGAAAAGTTTGCAATGTAGAAGTTGTAATCTACAGTATATGTGTAATAAATATGAATAATTTATAAAATTATACAATTAATACAACTAATTAGTATTAAATAGTATTAATTAAACTAATTAATGCAACTAATAAGAAACAGTTTTTTTTGTTATATTGTTTCAGCAAAAAAAAAAAAAATGGAGTTTTAATTTTCCTAAAAATAAATCTTTTTATTTCTTAAAACTTGATAAATTTTGAGTTATTATTGATAATACATTGATTATCTTAGTATCGCCATATCGTGATATTATTGGTATCATGAACAGTGTATCGCGTATCGTATCGTATCGTGAGGTACCCAGTGATTCCCAGCACTAGTTTTTATACTAGATGCTCTTCCAGACGCAAATCCTCTCCTTTTACCCAGAATTGGAACTGGCACCGATAAGATTGTGGCTGAAGTTGCTCCCCTGGGGATTCAAGCCTCCACCCACAAAACAATAAAAAAATAATAATAATAATAATAATGGATTGGATTTATATTGCGCTTTTCTCCCGAGGGACCAAGGGACTCAAAGCGCTTACATGCCATCCATTATTCATTCATACACAGTCACACTGGTGATGGTAAGCTACAACTGTAGCCACAGCTGCCCTGGGGCAGACTGACAGAGACGTGGCAGCCATTCTGCGCCTACGGCCTCTCCCACCATCACCACATACATTCACTAAACATTCTTACACATTCATACGAGGCAAGGTGGGTTAAGTGTCTTGCCCAAGGACACAACGACAGTATGAACTGTGGGGAGAGCGGGAATCGAACCCACTACCTTCCGGTTGAAAGACGACCGCTCTTCCACTGCCGCCCCACAACCACAGAGAAGCTTAGCCCTTAACTGGTGTAATGCTTGTATAAATATTAGCAGCTTGCCATTGCTCGTTCACTGACAGCACACACAACCATTTACCAAACACGTTTTGTTTCTTTTGAATTTGCCCTTTCTTCCATTGAAAATGTATTGTTTACTAGAATTCTGGTGCAAAAATGTGTAGCTTATTTGGTTTAAAAAGACAATAGGGCTTATTGCTGTGATTATTTATTTAGTTAATATTGTAGGGATTGCAGTCAAGATTTCTGTGGAAGACTGTAGCACTCCACTTCTGGATAAAAATAATTTTGGTCTTACGATTGTGCAAATTGTAGAAAATGCCTCACAAATAATAAATTGTCATCCAGGCCAACCAGACCTGAGGGTTTGACAATCCAACCCCCGTAAACCTACTGCTGCTTTGAATTAGACTAGAGAGGCTTTAAAAGGCTTCCTTGGTCACAAAAGGTTTGCTTTATCACATTAAAAAGTCTTAATTTAATTCAGCAACTAAATCCATTGCAAAAAACTGTCAACATGTCCAACATTACTTTTTGAACAAGAACAATTTCCCTGTGGTCCTTTCAGTTCAGAGCCAGTTTTTCTACAAGAAAAAAAACACTGTGCCGGTCTGTCAGCTGTTTGCTCTGTGTCTCTCTCTGGACATTGGCCAAAGGTTGTTAAATCTGAGGAGACTTCACAGTTACTCTTTTGTTAGGAATTTGTAAAAGCTGCCAAACACTTCCTAGTGCCAGATGTTTTTTTCCCTTCCGTTTGTGGAGCTGCGTAACCAATAACACAACATTAAAAAAAATTGTGGGTGGGACAGTCGGAAAAAAAGTATTATTTATACAGCATGTTTACATGCAGGTAGAGAAAATTTAGTATATTTTGGTTTGGTAAAATTTTTTGAATTCCATAAAATATTATATCAAAAAATCTAATAAATAAAAGAAACCATAACAGCACAAACAAATTTTTACGGCACTAACCAGCACAAACGATATACACACAGATATACACTTGATGGGGTGCTAACTTTACGTGGGTCAGATTTTTGGCTACAAGATGTCACAACAGTAAAATATACCAAAAAGGGAATGTCCAAAAACCATTTAATTTTTAATAAAAATGAGTAGTGGTTGTTATAGAGCACAAATTTCTTAATAAAATCATACACTTCCCTTTTCATTTAATTTTGTGTTTGTAAATGCCATAAATAGTATATTGCCGAGACGGAGCAAAATGACGTGCAAGTAGCTTGACTGCACTAATATTGATACTACATTTATTCAAACATGTGTTTAACCAAACAGTGGAAAGTTAAGTACAAACAGTTGCGGAGAGTACAAGTAAACTGTATCAGAAAAGTAAGGTTGTTCCGATTCCATTTTTCTCTTTCCGATCCTATACCTAGGCTCAATGGTAGCTGCTGATACCGAGTGCCAGTCCGATACTTGTGTGTGTATAAAATGTTGTGGTAACACTTTAGAATAGGGGGCACATTTTATTATGAATTTATGCATGACTTATGCAAGCACTTTGAGTTACCCAGTGTATGAATTGTGCTATAAAAATAAAATTGCCTTGCCATGACACATGCAATTAAATTGTATGAATCACCAGTAATTATGTTTTCATCGTAACCAAAGACTCCTTTTTTTTGTATTTATACAACACTTTTCCACTGGAGGCAACGTGGGTGAAGTGTCTTGCCCAAGGACACAACGACAGTATGTGGGGGAGAGCGTGATGTTTTGGGATGTCAGATTATGTCATCTCACAAATTGGCCATCTAAATGATCAAACATCTTATGAATTGTTTGGTGACTGTCCTGAGAAGCGGGGGCAAGTAGAGCAAGGGATGACCCCACAGAACAACCCAACAAAAAAGTATCAATGTGGCCTGCGTTTTAAAAGGTGGAGCTAAACACTTCAGTCTGTTGCCCAGGAAGGAAAAAAAAAAGATTGGATTTGCATTGTATGGCTTGTGTTGTGAATTAAAGCATTGTATTTATAGTTTACATTACATTAAACACAAGCAGAATGTGACAATAAATACTATGTCCTGAAAATGTTGGAAATTATGAATTACTATGAATTTAATGTTCAGAGAGCGGCAAAAAGCTACCTGCAATAAAAGACCAAATATAAGACAAAGTATCAGAGCAGCGCAGTGTAAAAAACCCTGTTGATATTAAGTATTTATTGAGTATTGAGACCAAACTGCTGTGAATGTAGTCTGTCAAGTTTTAAATTCTTTAAAAACACACACAGCTTTTGACTAGCTACACTTAGGGCTAGCGCAGGGGTCGGCAACCCGCGGCTCTTTCATCCCTCTGATGCGGCTCCCTGTGGATTTAAAAAATAATTAATAAGTATTAAATTATTTATTATTATTTATTATTTATTTTTATGTTGTCACTGTTACTATGCATCACAAATGCCAATGTGCGACACCCGCCAGTGTGTGATTTCTTGAACTTTTCGAATCCAAGGTAGGCCAACTATGGACAAGTCTAAGAAAAGAAAAGTGTCTGAAGAAAACATAACCTTCAAAGGTTATCGATTCATTTGCTTTTACTGCTGACAAGACCAGTTTACCAGTATGCTTAGTATGTAATGAGGAGATATGCAGGTGTTTTCCAACATAAACTCGCACAAATGGCACGCAAATACCTTAGTGCGCCATGCACCAGCACCGAGAGTGAGCGGTTATTCAGCTCTGTGTCTCATGTCTTGGATGAAAAGAGAAATAGGCTTTGCTGTGACAAGGCAGAGATGCTTATCTTTGTAAAGAAAAACATGCATCTTATTAAGTGTGCCAGAGATACAGCAGGTGACTTATGTGTCATTAATGATCAGAAGAGGAGGTACTGTTTTTGTTTTATAAGATGCCCCAGGCTGTGAGTTCTGAAACACTGTAATGTTTTATTCTGTATGAAAAAAACACAAGTTGAAAGATAGCCCTATTTATGTTTGTATTTATGAATAACAATTTATTTTAATAGCATAATTTATTTCACTTGATGTATTTTTTTATTTATTTATCAGAAAAAATGTTTTATTGGGCCATTAAAATAATCTCATTGACTAAGTTTTTGTTTATCAGGCTAAAACCACTCAAATAATTTTGTTGGGCAATGTACTGAAACAATCTTTTAATTAATTAGCAGTCAAATGTTTTTGAATGTTATTTTTCAGAAAAGTAAAGAACTTGTCATGAATAAGGTTATAACTAATGTCAACCAGAAAGTGACATTAAAGGTTGTTTGTGTTCCATAAATTGGTCTGATTGAATTTGTGCTCATTCTAGGAAAGTGTGATCAAGAGCCGAAAGACTTGTTTCTGTGGCACAAATGAATAAATAAATAACAAAAAGAAAATACATCGGCATCAGAATCGGCCAGTGGCCAAGATGTTATGTTAAACATTGGTGTCGGTATCGGCCCAGAATTTACCAATCAGTGCATCCCTACTGCAGACGTTGTGCAGGAGCAGAAATCATATTAACCTAGTATAATAAATATTTTTATTGCCTATTATTTTGCATATATTCATATATTTTTTTATTGTTCAGTGAAATAGTCCTGACACTGACAGCTGACTGCACGCGCCAATAAAAGGATGATGGCACACAGAGAGAGGATTGTGTTTTTGGTTTGCTGCTGGTGGATAATTTAGGTTTGCCGTTTTTTTTTTTTTTATTAAATACAATTAAAACTCAAATAGACACCGAGTACTTTACTTAAAAGTATCCTTCAACCAAACGTATTTTTTTTGGAGTTCAAAATGTTTCTGTTGCATGCAGAAATGTAGTTTTGTTTTCTCTGCAGTCGTTCACTGATTTCATAAATGCAACACATTATAGTTTGTTTATACATAGCATAAAGGCAAAAAAATGTGCAGTGTCATATGCAGTGTTTCATTTTAAATGTCAAAAGGGTTTTGTGGCTCCCAGTGTGGGAAATGCCGACCCCTGGGTTAGCGACTGCAACCAAAATGGACAGTTGTTTTAGAGCGACTGAGAGAAAGGTGGATGCTAAGTGTGCAGAATTACTGCTGCTTGAAGACAGTTCTGTGCCTCTAGGTTTAGTATAAACTGCTCCATGTCAGGTCCAACTGGGAAATTTGTTATCTGCCATATTACTTTATGAGTGAATTTAAGGTCAACTGAGAGAATTTAACCAATAACTAGGTTGGATAAACTTGGCAATAATCGATAAAAAAAAACAACAAATTAACACTCCAAGTAAAACTGTGCTTAAAAAAGTTATTACAGAGGATAAATAGAAATCATACCTGGGACCAAAAAAACAATCACTGTTGCTTGATTAGCGTTTTCCATTGGCTCTCATGCATGTTAATCACCGTTACTATGTGCGTAACATTAAGCACCCGCGTTCCAGTTGCTGCGCATGCGTAGTTAGTGTTTATGTATTTCCGGCGCTATTTTCCGCCAGTCTGACCGCAAAGTTGTAAAATTTTTGAGAAACATCCTAAAGCAGGTAGTGGCAAAAGAAAATCTCCTTTTGAGGAATATAAGAATATTCAGTGGTGGAATGTAACGAAGTATTTGTACTTCGTTACTGTACTTAAGTAATTTTTTATGTATCTATACTTTACTTAAGTAAAAAAAATAATGCATACTTATACTTTTACTCAAGTAGATTTTTCAGCAATTATCTGTACTTTGTACTCCACTACATTTTGAAAATGCGTGTCGTTACATCCTTCCGAATCTTGCATAAAAAAATTTGGTCGACTGAAGTTTTGGCGTTGCTGGCCAATGCACGTTGAAACAGATCGGAGATCTGATTAGTCAAAGAACTTGCGCTCAGCGCGCGTTTGAAACAACACAAGCGGAACTGAGCCAACAACGTCGACTGAGCTTGAGCCTGTTCCCTGCAGCTCTGATTCTCAGAGAAATCCCTGGCCTTATTTAATCAAGTTATTTGAATTTAAAGGTTCAAAGAATGACTCCTGGCGTTTTCAATGTGTAAACTACCATCCTCAACGCAAAAACTGTTGGCGTTTAAATACTCCCTTCAAATTTGAAGAAACATATAGAGGTAAGACATGCAATGCTAGTTATTAATATTTAAACAAACTTGCTATGACATGGTGCTATGACTGTTATAGAAAAACGGATGTCAACATAACAAAAATATCACACCAGTATAATATTTGTTTGACGTAAGTTGGTGGTAACCTAACAGGGCAACTTCTTTAGCTGGTTATTAGCACAGCAGGGACGATAGCTTGCTAGTACGTTACATTTTTGGAGATGAGCAAACTACTGCTATATCTGTACATTCGTAGTTGGCTAAAATAGCTGTTTGTTTTGACTCGATGAAAATTCATCTTTGCATCACGAAATAAATTATAATTTAAAGTATAATAAATTGAAAACCAATTATTTTAAATTGTAATAATATATCACAATATTACATTTATTTCTGTATTTTTGATCAAATAAATGCAGGCTTGATGAGCAGAAGAAACTTCTTTCAAAAACAATGTGTCCAATAGTAATAGTAATGTGTCCAAACTTTTGACCTGTACTGTGTGTGTATATATATATTATTTTTAGCAATTTAGCGCGAAAGTATATGCGAATATCAAACCAATTTTACCCGTGTGATATGCTTGGTTGTAAGTGTCAGTAGCTTGTCTTTTTTAGTCTAAAGATGTAATCACGTTGGTTTCGCGTTGCAGTGCCCCAATTGCCCCAATTATTACAATTGAACAGCCAGACATTGATACAACTGATTGTACTTTTACTTAAAAAAATACTTTAAAGTAAATTTAAAAGTATGTACTTATGACTTTTACTTAAGTAAGATGTTGATGTAGTAATTATACTTTTACTTAAGTATATATTTTGCAGGGTAGTTGTACTTTTACTTAAGTACTAAACTTAAGTACTTCCTCCACCACTGAGAATATTCCTCAAAAGGAGGAATATATAAGAGAAAAAAGCTCTAGGGGTAAACAAAACCAGATTGTGTCTTGGGGATTCTTTTTCATAATGGCTCAGAAGACACAGAAAAAGCTTTCCACTGATGCGTCCATTGCCAGATTGTACCTTTTGTTAATTTTTTGGTGAAAATATTAGATTTGAGTTTGGGAAAGATACAAACTTGTATTCCGACGCTGTAAAGCAACAGGCAGTTTGGTAATACTACAAGTAAAAGAGGGAATACTGTCCAGCGAGTTGGATCTTACGAGTAGAATTACCAGTATCTTTCCCAAACTCCCATTTATAAGTATGCCAAGTTTTTGCTACTCAAATACCAAAACCACGGAAACCATTCTTAGCGCCGAGTCTGACAGTGAATCCAATAACGCGACACAGCGAATGCCAGCTATAAACACACACTTGTGTTCCAATGCTTGTGCACGAGATTTGGGTGGTGCCACTCTGAACGCACGAGAGCGTGCAGCTCTGTTTACTTGGCATGTCTCTGCACTCTACCAGTGCTGACAGCTCAGAGTGGAGAGAGCAACACAAAACATGAAGCTTTGTACTCAATAAATACCTAAGGCAATTTAAAGTTAGTAAACTAAATCGTCTTTATTAAGTTTGGGTTTTATAAAGGTGGAGGGAACCAACAAAGTGGGCTCACACCTTTGATATAAAAGTTGCTAGTGGCTCTTTTAGTTTGTTTTCTTAAGCTTTACGCTCCCCGCTGTTCGCTATTCTCCCCCCTTACTGCATAATTCTTTCATAATTAAGCATTATACTTCATTAAAGAGAGTGATTGATCATTAGCCTGCTTTGCAAAGGCCAAGAAAAGGGCTCAAATCAAGTTGTTTTCTTAAAACAGAATCGTGTTCAATGTCTCTAGCTATTGGCTACAAGTGGTTTTTCCCCCTTTTTTTGCTGATCCGAAAAATGATACGAGACTCAAAAAACGTAATGTGATCTGACCTGTGAGTTTTGTGTTCAGTTGCACCACTAGTACTGACTATTTGACTAATCCACTCATCTTCAGGAATTTATTAAAAGTTCCTGCTCTTTGCAAACAGTTTCTGTTGAAGGCCTCCCAGACAAACTACGTCAGGCAAAATGCAAAGATATTAGACATTATTATAGTCGTATATAATACTAATATTAGTATTAAAATTATTATTCCATCTAGCTGGTACAGCCAATAAACTTTGTTCTGAAAAAGATCCACTGTATTTGTAATAGACGCTATATTTTCCAACTCTACAAATGCTTAAAATTTTACAAAAAAAATAAATAAAAATAAAAAAAAGACAGTGGAAGCAGACAATGTTTTTCCTGCTAAAACTCTAGATTAAAACTACACAGTCTCATTAGTAAAGACAATACTTGCATCTTCCTTCCCATCGCTGCCAAAACGGCAACTTCTGAGATATAAAAACACACAAACCTTCCTCAATGTTGAAAGAGCAGCAGTAAGTGTCTGTTGGAGTATGTCATCAAATCACAGTCAACTCCAGCGACAGATGGCACCACTCTAGAGACACATACCCAGCATTTTCCACTGTATAACTTAGCTTCTGACCAACAGCAGCTGCAAAGATGTGTTCACAAAATGAGACGTGGATGAGGAAGGAAGTGAAAGTTTAGCCACAACAGAGACTGTCAGTGTGAATCAGGTTTCTTATTGTCGAAATAAAACGAGACATCCTTTATCTGTAGATACAGTTTGTGCAGAAAATAAACCCTCACCTGCAAAGCTCTGCAACTGTCACTGCCAAAAGGTGGAAACAGATACATCCGGTTTCAGCCTATCACCAAAAATACAAACATGCAGACTTCAGCCAAAACTGTGTCTGGGGACTTGAAACTTGCCGACAGTTGAGTTTCCATGAACAAATATTAAGTGTTAAGAATGTTTATGGAAAAGATAAGAATCCGCTAAATACAAAGAATAAGCCAATAGATCACCGACATTCCTTTTGATACTACTCAAGAGCAGGAAAAGCTATTTACATTTATTCATTTAGCTGACGCTTTTATCCAAAGCGACTTACATTGTTCTACAGTAATTACCAGTGTTACAGTCACTGGAGGCAAGGTGGGTTAAGTGTCTTGCCCAAGGACACAACAACAGTATGAACTGTGGGGAGAGTGAGAATCGAACCGCCTATTTTTCAGTTGAAGGACGACCGCTCTACACGCTGAGCTACTGCATTGTATTTGTTTTAATCACATATAAAAATAAATAATTATATCAGGAAACAGATATTGCATTTTTCCCTTATAGTCTTTCATGTCACAGACACGTATGTGAAAATGACTGACAGAGTCTAAAATCAAACTGAGGTAAAATGAAAAATAAAGTCCCCGGTTTTGTTATGTTTGTGTTCATTACACACAAAAAAAGTTATGTGTTATTTCGCTAAATGTAATATGTGAGGCTTATTAAGGCTTGATTACACTACGGGGACAGCGCTGGTTAGGTCAGTACGTGACGGTTTATTTCAAGTAACCCCTTCCAGAGGCACGCGTTTCCACTCTTCTGGGTCCAGAAGAACAGCACTTGCAATGGCAATCATAAAGTGCCGCAGTTTTGTCTCGCTTTTAAATATAAAACATATTTTAAAAAATATCCTTCTTTCAAAAAGTTAAGATTGTGTTAAATGCAGTGTAGACAATAAAAACATTTAAAATGTATGAACCAAGAGCTGTCTTATTAAAACCAAAAACAGCTGTGGCTAATGCTAGCTAGCTTTGTCGTGGGGGAAAAGTAAATTATTTAGCATGTTTTCTCTTGGAATGCCTTTTCACAGAAACAAGGGGCAATCCATTTCCATTTAATGTTTTATTTTTGCGTCTCCTTTTTTCTCAAGTGAGACGCATCCATCGTCCAGTCAGATGATTTCAGTATTGAACTACACTCCTTCCGAAGCATACCACAAAGCTGTAGCTGTCTGGGTCCCCTAGCTGAAGGTTCCCAAAAGTGGGACGGTAGGGAGTGCTTTTTGGGGACGCTTTGGACTCCTTTTGGTTTTAGAAACCAGGACCAACCTGAACCATCCCAGTGGAAATATGCCATTGCTGATCAAATAACTACAGAGAAGCAAAAGATGATAAAGTAATGGCTTATTGAGGAGTTGGAGCATGTTTCTGTGAACTTATCCACCCCTTTTTCTGCAAAAAATACAAAATTATCACTCTCTCTTCTCACATTCTTCACTCATTTGCTTCAGTATCCAGCAGCAGCTATACTGACACTACACTGAGCAATCCACAATGCAGACGTTCGGATAACAGCAACAGGCCCCTAGCATTAGTCTATTTTTTATTTAATTTGAGACTATGATGGAGCAAGAATACAGCACGAACAATAATACTAAATCTTGTCAATATCTTAAACAACTTTTCACATTATTACAGTCGCCAAACATTTAACACCATTTCTCCACAATTCCCGCTCCAGGCGACAGGGTTATCACTTCTTGAGTTGTAAATAAAACAAGCCATAAAAAGTGCTGCCAAAACAATGTAATCTTTAATGAGAGGCTGCCCAGAGCGTTCAGTTGATGAGTCTCAAACTGAAGCCTCTCATTGTTCAGGGCTCAGAGTCTGCTTAGCTGGTTGCAGCGCAGCAGAACAGTGCACTACTCATTAACATGGCTGCTGTAGTATCAAGTAGTATTAATGTATAATGTGTAATGTATCAATACCTAAAAAACGTGATTTATTTATTTATGGTATCATGATTCCTTTGACGTATCTATACACCGTGCAACACTAGTTGCATGTAATTGCATTTCTATTAAGTAACAAGAAAAACATAAATTTAGCAGTGTAGGTGTAGTTAAGTCTGTTATTTGCAAAATAAAATGAAAAATGCTCTTGATTTATTGTTTTAACCACAAAAATTGTAACTGTGGGTGAAAATGATGACAACAAATGCAATCTACAAACTTACAACCTAAGAACGGAGACAACGTAGTATTACCAAATATTATAAATGTATTCAATAGCGTAGACAATGTGCTTTTTTACTACAATTTCTATTAACCAATTGTAATAATAATTTGAAATGTCAACTGCACATAGTAGGGCTGTAAATTATAATAAAAAAACTGATTCAATAACAATATGAGCTGTAAAACACAGTGAAAAGTTTAAATCAACTGATAACGAGAGCTACATCAAAAAGACTGAACCGGGACTAAAACATGGATTAAACCTATGGCTAAATCAGGTAAAAAGCTGTCTGGTGATATTAGCAAAACGCGTGAGGGTGAAAATAGTATTCAAAAGAGCACAGTTTTTTTGTTTTTAAAAATAATTTCTGTGGCAACATTTTGGTTTTCTGGTCAAAAAAAAAAGAAATGGTGAAAGAGAGACAGACAAGATATAAGAAATATATACAAGATAACAATGTTGTACTCCCCAGCTAACATAAGCTCTATGTAACGATCCAGAACAGCTTTAACCAGCCCCAAATGGAAACAGTAGAGATATCTTGCAGAAAGAAAGAGTCAAAATTGAGAGAGAAAGGAGAAAAAATAAATTAGCAAATTAGAACAGTACTCGCAGCAACATAAATGTATGAGATGATGAGTTCATGCTACAGATGCCATATAACATACGGTTTCCAAAAAAACGTCTTCCTTGTATGAACTATAATCTCATGAGCAGTCCCCCCTATGCAATTAATCCAAGGTGAGCATCAAAGAGAGACAAATGCTGGTGCAATTAACACTAAAATATACACCATAAACTCCTCATATATCAGGCCACACAGTATTAACTCACTGACTTTTACTCGGGAAAGACAGGTTGGGAATTTTAAAGCAGCAGATGGTCTTCAATGTCAGCCTTTTTCCAGATGAAGCTAAAACTCAGACATAATTTTGCGCCTGCCTTCTGCTTGGCATTAGAGAACACACTCCTGTTGTATCAAATACCAAGCTGCTCTGTCAGTGCTCTGTGTCCATCCTGAACCAAACTGCGGAGGTTTAACAGCACAACACAGAACAATAACTCTGCACCAAAACTGTCTCGCTGAATTGAAGTCTGAGGATGAGCTTTATTCTCTCCAGACGAAAATTTTTACGTAAATTTTACGTCACCGGTGGAGAACAGAGATTGTGAGCAGTTATCTGTGTTAGCAAAGAGGCTAAACTACAGAGGCTGTCGTCCTGAGCCTGAACCATCTCTGAGCTATAAGCTATTATTTTATGACACAGTCAGACCTGTCTTAGACTAAGAGTTCACCTGTGTGAGGCCTCTGTCAGAGAGATGTAATAAGGCTCTGGTGGATCATGTGCTACCTTCTGTGAGTCTCTGCTGCAGCCACAGAGTAAAGACCAGGAGTGTCTAAATTATGGTATGCGGGCCAAATCCGTTCCTTTGTGTGATACTTCTGGTCCTCACATTAATAAATATTACATTAATACATTCTTGCTATTATTAATAAATAATTGGTGAAAATGCATTAAAAAATGTAACAGTTAAACACAAGAGAGTTGTTTTGATAACGTTCCACTGTTTTAGGGAAACACAAATGCTACATTATACAATCTGAAAAAAAAAAAAAAAAAAAAATCATACACACTATGTTACCATGCATACAATTTTATCTAGCAATACGTGTATGTATTGCTCATGCCGGGCTTTTACAATTTGCATATAATCCGATAAATTAAAAAGGAAAAAAAAAAAACACATTAACAAAGGAATAATAAATAATTGAGAGTTATTTCACTGGAATATTAAACGGTAAAGTATGCAGCTAAAATACCAACACTTGTTTCCACTTAGAAACGTAGAAAAATCATACCAACATTTAATCAAAAGTGAAATCAGTGATTGCTTCTAAGTGGTCACAAAGTTGAGTTTACAGAAGTTGAATCCTCAACAGCAGCGCTCACTGGTGCCACGTTTACTGGCAGCTTATGGCTCTTATCTGTGCGTGTCTCATTCAGGGTTCATCCCGAGGTTAGGATGAGCGGAAGCCAAATATCAGTTTAAACCCTGCCCCACCTTTATCTGCCATCGCTTCTCCTGAAAAAAGAGCAGCACCATTTGTCATCGTTCTCTTTATAAAACTGCAGAAAGGACCAGTTTAACTCAAAGTACTTAAAACAAAGGATGGAGCCAGGATTGGGCTGTGTAAATGAACATCAAGGTCAAAAATATAGCAAAATGTAAATATTTGTGACATCAGGACAGCTTACTTTGGTAAAAAGGTCATCTGCAAAAAGACGACAGATAAAGACTTTACAGGTTGACATTGAATCAACAGATTTTAAATATATTTGAACAACTTGAATGAGCTAGTTGACGGAAAACTGAAACAGGGTTAAAGACAGCTGTATAAGAACAATGACACAATGACTTTCAAACGTTGTTATGGCCTTACTTACAGACTCAAACTTTAATGTCTGCAAGATTTTTGGTCATTTTAATAATCAGTCTGTGCCAAGGCAGAAACCTGTCGAGCAGATGATTTAACAGAACTTCACTTCTTCCTTTTAATCTGACACAGTTCACCGAGTTCAGTCAATCTTTTCTGAGCAATGTCTCATTGTCTCAATTTAATGTCTCATTTAAAAAGGTCACTAAAAATATTTTAGTTACAAGCTACACGTTTTATTCAAATAAAGCGGGTGTCATTACTAATTTCTTAACTTTTGTACTTTCCATCTGCATGGCATGTACTGTAGTGAAAGTGAACAAAATAAACCATTATGTAGGTGTTGTGTGTTATGACTGTAACATGTGTTGTGTTCCAAATTGCATTCTTTCTAGTAATAATATTTAAGATTAGACAACACAAAGTCCAACAAAAGCGTGATAAGCGTTAGTAACATTCAACTGAGGAGAACCAAGACAAAACAAGACATCACAAGAGACTCAAACACCACTCACCCTTTTTTACTGCCAATGTAAAATACATTAAATATAATTTCAAACTATCCAGTATAACAATAAACTTTAAAGTATAGACCATTATTTTGTAACCCCCTTGCTACTGTATAAAGCATAAGCAGATATGAATCTTTATGTTCTTACTTACAATGAGTAAATAAATATGGTAGTATCATACAAATATGACATACTATGATGATGTTTTTCACAAAATGACTGCTGCTCCTACATTGTCCCTAAGAAATAATTTCTGCCCAAAAATTATATATATAAAAAAAAAATCCTGATTGTAATATTAAAAACACTATATCCACTAGGCCTATTTTTGACTGTTCAAATACCTTCTCCGTTTTTTAGCAGATGGTCACTGTTTGGAATAACACCTCTAATAAATTAGCTTAAAGCCAGCTTAGCCGCGTTGTGACATTTTCAGTTATACTGTTTAAACTGGGGCGCGTAATAGGTAACAAATGGCGTTTTAACAATAGAGAATAATGTCATATAATTGTTATAATACACATTAAAAGCCATCGAAATCCAAGTTAGCCTCAGTGAAAGGTTGCTAGCGGCAGCTGTTTTCTAAACCCTGGAGCTAACTAACTGTCCTTTAGCAGGAAGCTAACTCACAGGCCAATACCGTCAGATACAGGTTGTTTCTGCTCAGTGCTGTATCAGAGTTAAAGATATATTGATAATAGGTTAGACACGCCTGGTTATTCACAACATTGAGCATTATGTATATATTTATTTTTATTTACAATTATACAGCAAAGAGTCCGAGGCCCACTATGGCCCGCTACAAAGCTAACAAGATCCATTATCGGACGCAGAGCTGCTCCTCAGATTTTTTTGTCCTTTATATAATTTTTTGGCCCTTCGCCCTCGAATTGAATGCCACCACAGCAGCTAAAGCCCTGAAACTACATCGTAGGACATGTTTATTACATTGCTCGTTTATGAACGTGGTAACCTAACAACCAACAATTTGGCGAGTGATGAACATTTCCATTGCAGCGCCTCAAACCATCCTAGCGAAAGAATAAACCCCATTCTCGGACATGTTCCTTTCATTTTTCAGTTAACCACAAGATTATTTTCACATTCTCGTACATCAAGTTTTTAATATCAATAAATAATAACTATAGTCGTACATATGTCCCTGGAATATGTCCCGTTGTCAGATATAACCTGGCCCTCCATATCAAAGCAGATCAATTACAAATATATGGACATCTACGTTATTTGACACAAAATACAATACTAACTTCATATAATAAGTTTGACATTTTATACATTCTCTTAGGGAGTTGTACGAGACATTATCACTTAACTGTTTGCCACAAAGAACAAGAAAATCCGGAAAACCGTTATACGTTAGCTTCATTAGCCAGACGTTAAGCTAACAGGAACAATTAACTAAACTTGTGCTTAAACTGTAACGAATGGGAGTTTAATGAAACTAAACGCTCATATTATATGTTTTACACATAAACGAGTAAAATAATTAACTATTTTCATGTTGTAGTTTAATATAAACAGGGTAAATCAGCGGGTCAGACGGGGACGTGTCCGGTACAGTGGCTTAAGGTCATTACAATAGGCCGTTCACTTTATATAGCTACAATGCTCAATTTCTTTTTATTAAAAGCTAGGTTTAGTTGTTTAACAGTTTGTTTTGCTCGTTTTCTAACTAATATTTCATTTGCTTCGTTTAAGTGTGATTTTGATATGATTTTGTACCGTTTTGTCAGATTCAAGTGACTTTGAACAGATCTTTCATTGATATCTCACCTGTTTATTACATTTGGCAAGTTCACTTTCTCCCTGTAATTTAATTCCCCCAGTTCAAACTATGAAGCAAACGTGTTGTTTTTCACACTTATAAACACATCCCTACTTCAGAAGGATTATGTAGATCTGCACTGCAAATAGTTAAAACGGAAAGTCCATCACTTTCTTAAAAAAGGGGTTAATTAAATACTATGGAATAACTAATTCCTTACACTGTCTGTGGAGGTTCCCAGTCATCCAGGACAATTTACTTTTTCTTCATCCAAGTTTGGAGAGGCAGACAGGAGTCAATGGCGTTGTGTTAAGTTTCGCTGCTAATAGGGCTAGTGAAAGTACACTTGTATCACTGTGTTAAAAAGTAGGTATTTACATGTTTTTATTCTGTTCCTCATTTATAAAACCCCAAAACTTATCAATTTGTACAAGCAGTTTTATGGGGCCAACTGAGCCACAAATTTAGGCCATCTCCTAGCAACATATACTAAAGACGTCCTCAATTAAACGGGCACTGACATAGTCCAGTGTTTAAAATGTCACGTTTAAAATCAAATTTACAGTAGCCTAATTTACAGAATGGTTTGAGTTAGTCTCTGATGTTGCTTTTGTCTGCTTCACTTGAAAAGTGCTGACAACTATCTACTTTAGGAAATATAGAAGCTATTTAAAAACTTATAAAACCACGTTTACAAAACACCGAACTATCCCTTTACGCCCCCATGTCCGATAATGGATGTAGATCCCTTAGCTCCCCGGTCTCTGCAGACAAAGACAGAACTAGCCTGCTAAGCTAACCCGCGTTTGAAAAAAATACACTCACAATTCACAAAAGAGGGACAACCTCAGCTGGTCCACTTACCCCGTTTGAAATCCCTATCCGACCAATGTTCATGTGCACTCCATAGGTGACAATAATCCAAGTAGAAACAGTAAAAAAAAAAAAAAAAGATCCAAAAGTGGTGTCGGTGGTTTGAACGGCGCAGACCAGCAGCAGCAGTCAACGTGCTCCCAATTCACTGGACCGCAGCCATCACACGGTTATATCCAGGAGAAAACTGAAAAACAGCGAGAAACATCACAATTCTCGAGTCATTCTCGGTGTTTGGATACAAGTAAAACACATCCCACGTATTCCATGGCTGTAGGTAATATCCCGGGAGTTCTTAAATGTAGTGTTATCCTCGTTTAAAGACGCGCAGACGGATCCGGACAGACAAACAGCTCCGTGAAGCTAAATGGCTGTTAGGTACAAGGCAACCAAAACCCGGAACGTGGATCAATGGAGTCACTGGATCTGGAGTCAGAGGAAAACTGGAATGGATTCAGTGGAGCGAAGCCAACCCCACTGCGTTACATCAGCGGAATTTGGGTGGGTTTATGTAGTTACAGAAATACCTAATACATGGCGTGACAACTTGATGTATTAAATGTACAAAAAAACAACAACATATATTTAGTTCTAAAGGGGCTTTTTATGCTTCAGTGTTCTTTGTTTTCCAACCTTTTTCCCCCACAAATTTATGCCAAATTAAAGTAACATGTCTGTGAAGGTTCTCAGTCATTTAGGTCATCTTGAAGAAAGGTTAAAGCAAAGAGATCTGGACTAAGTTTTCAAGGTGAAGACATTTTGTCACTTGTCCCAAGAGACTTTTTCAATTCTGGGATCAACTGCTAAGAAAGCTGAGTTTTTTTTCTTGTTGCACACTATTCAGAACTATGTTGAACAGTGCTCTGAAACTTAAATCAAAACCGGTTCACTCTAGAAAGACAACAACACTTGAATGGAACAGTAAAACTAACGACTCACCTGAGCATTTAATAACAACTTTCACTTCAGGATTCACACTGCTCTTTTAAGGTAACAACTATGAGACCAGAACAGGTCAGACCCCTCCCTCTAGAGATAAAAGCTCAGGTCTCATCGCAGTTGATCTCAGAATTAAAAAAGAAACGTCTTCACCTTTAAAACTTAATCCAGTAAGCCTTTGCTTTAACCTTTTCTTCAAATTAAAGTAACACTATGCAACTTTTTACTTCAAATTATAGTAGGAGTGTAAAAGCCATTTTCTACTGTATATTATATAATTCATAAATGTTTTGTTTTTCTGTGTCTATTTGGTTAGTATAAATAGCAGACTAACAAGATAATCAAGACTTTATATAGTCAAAAAGAATCTGGGTTTGAAGGGCCATCGAGAAAGTTGGTTCATGTGTTGTCAATAAAAAATGACAGTGTAGCAACATGATCATTTTATTGTCTGGCAACATTTTGTGTAACAAACGTCTACTGTCTACAAATAAATAAATTAATATATTCGAAACTTGTAAAACCATTAGAAATGTAGATTAGCCACTACAACAGATAAGTTTTAATTGCAAAAAACGAGGTCAAAACTGTTTTGTATAGCAAACAATAGCAAACAATTAAACAAAATGTTTTCTCAAATTAGGCATTTCCTGTTCTCTTAAAAAGTATTTTTTTTATCTTTTTTCAAAAACAAAACTAGCATTATCAGCAGATGTTTCAGACGGAGGTGACAATGTTGAGCCTTTGCTTTGTGAATTAATACATTGGATTAATCGCCTACATTGCATTAAACACAAGCAGAACTTGTAACATCAAACAGTGAGTCACTAAAATGTAGGAAATTAGCATGAATCTTTATGTAATGTTCATAAAGCTAAAGGGAATAAACCAGGAACAGTCCAACGTTTACAGCTGCAGTTTACAGCTGCAAAAACATATTAATGTACATTTGTAGCACAGTTTATGATTACATAGAACTATAAAATCAACCTGTTTGCAGCTGTAAATGGGCCTACAGATGGTAACTGTGAGCACATTTGGTTCAATAAAAGTGTCTCTGACAGTAAATACAACTGTGGCTCTAACAGCGGGACTTGAGATAAAATGTATCTGAAAAGTGCAATTCCAAAATAACCTCAAAATGAATTAGAAAATGAAAATGAAAAACAACACTTAAATATGAAACATCGTTGACATTTTCTCCACTGTCACACTCTGTCCTGCTTTTATAATTAACCCAAACCATGGATGAGTCATGATGTGACAAACACTCTGTATCTGTGCAGGCTCTAGCTGCGTTGACTGACACTGCCTCTCATAAAGAGAAGCTGGGGCTGAGGTCCAAACTGCTAATTTATCTGAAGATGTGTCGTGTTGAGTGTGTGTGGGAGAAGAGCTGATTGACAATTTAATCACTGCCTCCTAAAATTACAGAGTGAATCATTCAAGATTATGTTTGCCTGATCATTTAGAATAGTCAGCCTGTCAGAGTCCATACTAAGACAACAGGAGTGGAGCAGATAAAAACGGACAGTCCTGCAGGAGAAGTATCTGATTAGATATGATAACTTTTGAATCAAAATGAAATGTTCAGATTGCAACACTTATAGCTCATTTGGATTTGTAGACAATAGACTGAAGATTACACTATTTGGGTCAGTATACACTGGTTTTGCTGAACGCCAGGGCAGTGTGCAAGATATGAAGCATAAATATGACAACTTAAATCTCTGTTTTTACAAAACAATGCTGTTGAATAGATGGCTCCACTCTTTTTTAGTGATGGTGGTTAATGCACTAACATTCACACCATGCTTTTTCAAAGGTATGCACAACTTCTCTTTACTACATGTCACACTGTATAATCTTGTGTCTTTGTGGTTGTCAGTGTGGGATTAATGAAACTAAATGTGTCGTAGGCTACTTATTAACTCTGCTCAAAAACAGGCAGCAACAGCAAGTGTCAACTTAAGTAGCTTTCATAAGAGAGTTTGTAAAATGAGATCAACTGGGTTTAGCGTTCAGGGTAAGTCTGTATAATGTGTTTCTTTGCTACCTGCTATATAACTATATGCTGGTTTGGAAATAGTACTGAGGCTCAGAAAAAGTGCTTGAGAAAGACTGTAACTGTGGCCTACAAACTGTTGGACTTAAAGCTGCTGGGCCTGAAGGAGATCTACACAGAGAGAACAGCACATAAGGCCAAACATATTCTCTCTGATCCAAGACATCCTCTCTTCTCTGAATTTGTCCTTGTGTCCTCTGGTCGCCGCTTTTGCCTTCCTCTATTCAAGAAAAAAAGACACCTGGATAATGCGAATAAAATGCCTGAATATCTAGGTTGTACAATAGGATTTTGAACTGATCCTCAATGTTTTCTTCTTTGTTGTCTTTATGTTAGGTATGTATGTGTGGAACTAGACACGTGAAACCTTTTGCTCTACAGGGACAAATAAAGTTTTCTATCTAGCCTACACTTTTGAATGTTTGTCATTTGCTGTGCTTTTTTTCTGTAGAACTATACAAACAAGTACAATCCTTCAGCTTCTGTACACTCCGCTAACAGCACCAGCCACGTGATCTAAATGTCAGAAACAGCACTTCAGCAACACGAATACTGCTAGAGCCCCTCCAGTGGATCTCCAGATATTGTGTATAGTAAATTACGCTTTTCTAGAAGCTGAAATAGATCTTGTCGGAAAAAAAAAAATAGATTGTCTTCATACATGCAGCCGCTCTAGATGAAGTCAGAATAAAGTGCGGAGGGTATGTGTCAAAAGGATTTAATCACAATCCCATAATCTCATGTCAAAACCAGGTAATGTGGACAAAAATGTGTGAACACAGCCTGTGAGACATACAGTATGTATGGGTTCATTTAATCACATAATTACACACATAATTCAAACACATCCGACTTGCAAACTAAACCCATTTTTCTTTTTTTTTTGTAATTTATCCGGCAAAGATCTGTCTCTTGTCGCCTCGCTCATCTGCTCTCACATTGTCTGTGGTTCCTCCACTGCTGCACATAATAAGCAGACTTCAAAATAAATGGATTCCCCACGGCGTTTCATCACAGCAGCACCCACTCAGCAGCAGCAACACGCTCAATTAATCCCTACACAACCAATGAAAGGACACGGTGTCCTGAAAGCACTCTGCTACAGTCGCTCGAGCTTTCATTTTTTCGTCGTCCACTGTCATCTGTATTCAGAGAGTGGGATTACTGGGTTTTATATTCCTCTCTATCCAGGCTTATGTTCACAAGCTGTAGAAAAAATACTTTATCTTTATAAATACAGCTCATATCAGGAACCCAATAAAACGCATAATACTTTTCAGGGATTAATATCCATAATGTGGCATCAAGTTTCAATTAAACACAACCTGCTCTGGAAAATCACAACACTTGTGATAACATTGCTCTTAGTTGGTTTGACTGAATGAGAAGAAAAGTGAAGAGCAGCTTAGCTTTATTTATTTCCTTATAGAATTGTGTGTTTGGATTTCACAGATGGTGCTATGGTATTGTATTTTTAGTGTCACTTTTTTACCGGCAAAAAAAAAGAAAAAGGGATCTCAGACCCATTTTTACCAACATGGAAGAGCTTTGGTGAAGTGAATGGGCTTGACTGACTTCTTTCAAACATTTTCATGACCATGTCTATCATTTTTACTCGGGATGTCTCATCTGGGCCGTTCTCACTGGAGCAGTACTGTAAACAGTCTAGTTCCAAAAATAATATTCTACTGGACTAATTCGGAAACCCTTTATGCTTTTGTTCCATCACAATGGTTCACTTTCCAAAAGAAGGGCTAAATACCAATACAGTCTGTTGATTGGACATTAAAAAAAGAAAAACATTGACTGAAGTCAGGAAGCAAATGGAGAAAATATAACATTAAGATAACACAAAGATATAATTTTTCAAGAGAAAATGCTTTCATGCTTATTTGCTGTAAGATGCACAGTAGCCATCGCTAAGCTTATTGATTACTAAAACACAGCAATGAGGTGAAAAGCAACTTCAGCCCACCTCCTCTATGCCTTTTTGATTCAAATAATTATTTCACTCATTGACAAATTGATTAAACTGGGATTTATTTCACTAAACTTTTACAAAAATAAATATTAAAAGGTGCAGTGCAACTCTACAACTTAACCATTTTAAACAGAGAGTATGTGATTTATTTATGCATGTAAAAAAAAATTAACAGTTTAATCATATGTGAAAAAAACAAGACCCTAAGACGTCATCCAGGCCTAATTCTCAAGAATTTTAATTGATGAGAATATGTTTAGCACTAGAAGCTTTGGCCAATCACAGCTCAATCATAAAAAAGGAGCGCACCCATTGGTCCACACTGGAAGTAATAACAGATAAAAAAGAAAGCCACAAAAAGTGAAAGCCACAATATTATCAAGGCTCCTATACATCTGAGAGCCCTCCCCTGACTCCATAAGTGTCTGTTATATAAGCTAACAGACACTTATAGAGTCCCTGTTTGTTCATAAAGCCTATATCACACGTGTCATCTTGATAGAGATAAAGATATATAAAGTCTCGGTTGAACTCAGTGGGATAAACTTTCAACTGATTTGAGCTGTTTCTCGAACAAACCGTCTGTGTGGGATATTAAACATGAACTGAGATGACTCCTAAAACACTGAGGTGGGAAAGAGGAATTCCTCCACACTGTCTGCGGCTCAGAGATGGAGAAAATGAGGAAAAACAAGCTCCAAAACAAACAGCTCGTTCCTTTAATGAAACCGTCAGCCGCTGTTAGAGAGAGCCAGGCCTGGATCCAAGGGCAGTGTAATGTTTGGCACGTCAAAAAAAGCTCACTCGCCTGTGGATTTTATCTCAGTGATGCTTTCTCATACCAGCTCAGATCCAAGAAGACGTTAAACTCAGCGGTTCCAGTGTGAGTTATGAGACTGAGAGATGGGTGTTTAACTCAGCCAACAGGGTCTTTGGATAAAAAAAAAATATTGTCTGTCATTATACAGTTTCTTATTATCTACAAAGCACTGTTAAACTGGACTTTGTTATGGTAAATCACAAATTCAAGTACTATATTGAGAACATGATGATGCCCTGTTAAAGTCAAGTATCTTTCAAAGCAAGTCAGAGATAAAACCTTATTTCTTATTTATTAATTTATTGGATAAGGACTGTACACAGTGCTGAACATTGCTAAAGAGTGATACAAGTGTAAATGTGGATATTAGTCTCTCAACAAGAAAAACAGATAAAAAAAGGACAAAACACTTACTTTTAAAACTATGCCTAGCTTTAACTTTAATGTTGGATGAGTGAGAATTCCCACAGACAGACACAATGAATACAAAAGGCAAAATATGAAATTATAACAAATTATAATCACAAAAATATTGCTAATATTAACCTTATTTGGTCATTTTTGACCCTGTTGCGCTTCTGAAGGTTGATGTGTCATGTCCCGTATTAATGAAATAAACAGAAATATGATTGCGATTATATACTTTTACCTATGTTTTTGAGAGTGACATGAAGGTGTTTAGGAGCAATACTGCAGCCAGCCTCTAGAGGGCAATGAAAGATATAAACATTTTGATTCACTCAAACTATGTCCATCTTTAATCTTAACATACTCAAACCTATTTTTATTATAGTGCTGTATTAAAATTTTCTGATTGATTTAATTGAAGTGATAACAGTATTTTTTGATTTTCTTTCCCTTGACAACTTTCCATTGTTGGCTGCCACACTTTCAAAGGTGCTAAAATATCCCTCCTCAGAAATAATTAATGTGAACCTTATCTGACTGCTGCTGTGGTGAGATACAAAAGGGGTACATCTCCATGGAGACGACCCCACCCGGTCACTTAAACACACTCCTTTCACTGCGGTCAGTCTCTGAAGCCCGTCTGAAGAGGAAGATCTAGGATGCATCGCTCGTACCAGCCGCTGAAACCCGTCACCAACAGATACCTGCAGCAGAAATGGGACCATGACAACTTCGAGAGCCACCGCAGGAAGGTGAGAGGACCGAGGGACAAAGGGGGGTAATTAGGTGTTATAATAAAGAGGAAAGGGGCTGGAGGTTTGGAGTTTACAGATATAGATCGATAGATGGTGTGTTTTACACTGCTCTGGTTTAAGGAATATAACAGTAACAGCTACATTGAGACAATCAGGCTATAAATTGCACAAAATCAGATGGCTCCTCTAAATTCATTACAACCCCTTAAACATCCAACCAATCAGAAGAGACTAGGCTGTGAGGGAGGGGCTTAAAGACCCAGATTGTAAAATAATGCCATGGGGGCCACAAGTTTCAATACAAGAGTTAAAAAAAATTACTCGAAAATGTAACATTTACTCATTCATCATGTTGTCTGTGGAGGTTCTCAGGTTAAAAAGTGAAGACGTTTGGTCCTTCATCCAAGGGACTTTTCTTCCATTTACAATAGTGTGTAGATGTCATAATCAAAACAGTTTCTCTCTAAATGGACATTAACATTCAACTCTTAACGACAATGAAACCAGAACAACCTTGTCCAATCACAGAAGTTTCAGGTTAAGCCCCTCCTTATGAGGGATATCAACTCTTCTTATTCAATAAATACAGTCAACCTTCTACCTTTTTTCTCTGGTCAGGGGAAATAGGTTCTTAAGGACTTTCAAGGACCATTTATGTTTATTGTAACAGTCTATTGTCACACAGAAAATACAATTGTTCAGGTTTCAACTTAATCACTGATGTATGGGGGATTAATGTGATGGAGAGTGCACTGCTTAAACTGAAACTTGGCCCACAGGTGACCTCTGCTCTGCCCGTAGTGGACACCAAAGGCTCCAGGACACCGAGCCATGTTCAACTGAAGCTCAAGAAACTCCAGGTACTGCACACTGAAGAGCTGTACTCCCTAAATGTAAAGTAAATGAACGAGTGAACTACTGTGAAGTCATGTATTTGACCCATAAAACTTTGGTCTGTTATTATTTACTTCCTTCTCTGTTTCCTGTCTATTTTCAATTTAAAAAAATATCTTGTAAAAGCTGAAAATGTCTGCATTAAATATACTTTCAGCACTAATTTTTACCCTGTGTTGATGAATTGATTAACCCTGTATTATTTTTATTTATTTATTTTATTTTATACACTTCATTGAAAACAAACAAACACTGTCAGTACACCCTGAAGGCAAAGACATAAACCCACACACACAGAAAATAAAAAAGCAGAGAAGAAAGAGATGATAGGTTCAGCAGAAAGCCTCAGATGAGATCATTGTGTCAGTGGTTTGTGTCCGAAACGGTGGCTCCTGCTACACAGTAACATTTAAGAAATCATCCACATTTTCTTTTACTTTCTTTACATTTACAGCTTTTGACAAAAACAAACAGCAACAGTGACGTACCGATGTATAAGAGTATGTTATGTATTTGTAGTATTTGCTTCTGCAAGAGGCCTAAGACGTTTAGTGTAGTGTGTTAAGAAGCTATATCAAGCCTTTGGTTACTTACTTGTCATTAGTTTTTAAGAATATCTGCTTAAGGTTATAGATCAAATTTTAGGTTTTGTGTGATTGACAGACAGAACACTTCTTTATTTGCTTTGACATTGGATTTAACATTTATTTTGAGCTTCTTGTTTCTCTGTAGCTGCAGGACGAGCGTCTGTCTATCATCGACAGGGACAACCGACTACTGGCCTCTAAACTGGCCTCCATCGTCTGCTCCAAAGGCCTGGTGGAGCACAGGAACCAGTACCAGCTCAGGAGGTACACGTCCCCTCTCTGTCGAATGAAACAAATATCTTGTGTTGTTTTGTCACTGCAATGACCTTTTTAGACTTCTGTTCACATGAAGACGATCCTCTATGATAAAGCTGGGACCTTTAAATAATGGATGTGACCAGCGCTGCTCAGTTATGTGTTGAATTATTGATCTGATGGAGATATATGATGGCTCTGGGTGTGTGGGGTTTAGTCATGGTCATTTATCTCGACAGGAGTGTCTATGAACCAGCCCAGGTTTCTTTTTTAGTTCATGTGGCTGAAAGACGATTTGAAATGATGATGGACTAGTGTTCTTAATTAAAGCACAAATCTGGGAACAGTAAGTGTGGCTCACAATAATCTAGTGTTTCTCATTGTTTTAGAAAAATGTTATTGTTTTGTGACATGAGAGCTGGAGTAAGCACAATAGTAATTATGATTCTTTATCAATCCGGATAAAAATGTCTTGTTTCACTGAAGAAACCTAAAAATGTGATTATCAAGGAAAGTAGTTGGATTCTTTGTGATTTGTGAGTTTACAAACACCTAAAAAAATCAATCTTGAACTGCTCCAAGCAAAGTATTCATTGTTCAAACCCTGGCCGTACTGGCTCGTTGTGTCCGATGACGTGTTTGAGGTTTGAAAACGTAGAGACCATTTTACTTTTACAAAGGTAAACAACATGAAGCTGCTCTGATTGGATAAAACTGCGGTTGATTAATCCAATCACCTCCAGGTATTTTTTTTAAATACCTGGAGGTTTAACAAACACTTTCAACAGGAGCCTCCAGAGGGTTCTGTGGAGCAGTTCGATCTGTCAGAGTCAGTTTACAAAGTCACATAACCATTGTTTCATCGTTTGAGCCTCATGAGGCAAAATCCTTTATTTATTTATTAAAAACTGTTCATATACATGGATTTGTTTGTTTATATTTCCCCTCTTGTAAGTGGAAATTATAGAAACATCAGACCTTTTGAATAAATATATTTTTCAGTAAAAACATCAAAAATGAAAAGAATCAGATGCTGTTTACTGTTTGAACACTTAACTTCTTTTTTTTCTACAAATGTCTGGCTAAAACTTTAGGTAAAAGAAATTTAAATGTGGGTTGTGTGGCATGTTATAAAATTAAAAATGTGATTTTTGAGTGGTCTGTGTGCTTCTCTCCTTCAGTCTGAACGCTGAGAGACGCAGACATGAGCTGCTGCTGCTGGGACGACAGAACCTGGACATTTACCAGCGCCTCTCGTCCCGTCAGTCCGAGTACAGGAGGCAGGTTTGGCTCGACGACTGGCAGCGGGCGGCTCGTCTCAGAGAGGACATCTCCAGATACCCTCCTGTGTCCACCAAAAAAGAGGTGAGGCCTGAAAAGACAAAAATAGCCTGTCCAGGCTTAGTCTAGTCCTTTACATAAGGTCTGTCCTCAATCAAAATCAAAGTCCTGGACTCTTTTGTGTCATCAAACTTGCATATTTCTTATTAAGGGCATATAATACATTAATACTACATGTTTGTGTGTCTGTTCTGGGTTTTTTGTGCAGAGGTCTCAGAGGAAGGTGAAGTTTGTTGCTGAGGAGAGACGAGGACAGTCTGCGATCAGCGTCAGAGACACATGAAACAAACACGACAGAAGTTTTCCTGTTTTACATGTGAAATTACAAATCAGGAGTTATTTACATCTAATAAAATTAGCTCCACTGTCTATTCCATAACAAAAAATAAATAAATAAATAAAATATATAATAGGTACATTTTCCTGCTGGGTAGACTATTCAACTGTACTCAAGTTAAACAACAAACAAAAGATTAATATAAGTGCTTTTACTCATGTGTCATTTTCAAAACAGAAAAATAAGTATACACATCCCAAAAATATATGTCTACGAATGTGGCTTTGATAAAGAAAACTGTGAGCATCAAAAAGCCGTTTTGTCTTTTCTGGTGTGAATTTAGCACAAACCGGCCAAATGTAAATGGGTCTTAATTATTCTTTGGATTTTTATTTGTCCCTCTTAACATTTGTCTTTATATTAGTATATCATATTAGTGCTTAGAAATGTGTTATTGTTGTTATGGTGAAAACAACATTTAAGTAAGATAACATTACTTACGTCAACATAAAAATAGAAATGAAATCTATAAAACTGCCATATTCAGTCATAATTGTGAATTCGAGTAAATACTATAAGATTTTCTGTAGTGTCCAAGGAGGAGTACATCAGTTAATTTCCACTAGATGGCAATAATCCCATATTCTGGATCCTCAACTCATTGAAGCAGATGTTGTTCATCCTTCCTTAGTTTCTATTATTAATAAACTCATTAAAAAGACTGTAAAGAATGAAATGTGTCAACAGGAAAGGAGCTTTGTTAAAAATACCTCCAGCCTCTCACGTCTCCACAGAATTTACTCTTTTGTTGTCCAAGCATTAAAACAGGTCCATGCACTAAAAGTGTGTGTCAAAAATGATAAATGTCTCATAACAGAATAGTACTTTAATAAAAAATAAAAAAAATAAATACCTGGGAGTACTGGACTGGTCCATAAATACAGGATAGTTTTCATATTAAAAGATATTTTTATGTAAAAAATAAATTGCTGCAGAGCTTTTATCAGCTTTAATGGCTAACTCTGGCTAAACTGAACAACATGGACCATCCCCTGCATTGGGCTTTTAAACAAGAGAGAGCAGCCAGTGGACGTCTGAGATCACTGAGCTGCAGGACAAAACGCCACAAGCACTCATTCTTCCTCATTTACAAAACAGTATATAAAACCTGAACTGAGCCTGTGATTACCTATGGATTCCTTCAGAGACAGAAATGTTGATAGTAAAGGTTCTAAAAGCTGTAGTTTATCCAATTAAACAGATAGAGATAAATATAAAAACATTTTCTTTTCCATATTTCTTTTCTTCACCACATATGGTGTGCTTGTTTTCTTCCTAAAGTGTTTTCAAAGTCCTGCTCTAATAATTCCTGTTCCTAATGAAGAGAAAGGTTGTAAAAACTGAAAAAAAAAGAAAAATACGTAATTGTGTTGTTGTGATAAAAAACATGCTTCATCCATAAATACATCAGGCCAGGGCTCTTTAATGTCCAGACAAAATTACAGTTATAATTACAGTTCATATAAGTGCTGGAGCGAGGCCAGAGGAGCTGTCCCGGTTTAGAGTTACAGATGCTGGGTAAGTGCTCCCAGATGTCCTCTATCCCAATGTCCTGCCCCGGGACACTGCGCTACAACAGGGCTTTTCCACTCGGTATTTGACCCACACCGTCTCAAGGTGCAGTTTTTTGACACAGACAACCACAGACCAGTTCAAGTGCATTTTTACACCTTAAGTCTGAATCAATCAATCTGCGCTTTCACCGGATGTCACCAATAAAAGCTAACAACAGACCACATCTTTAAAGTAACACTGCGTAACGTTTAGCTGGTAGAATTGTGTCATTTCAAATTCCAAAATATACATTCTTGTAGTGATTTAATGGTTCTTAGACACGTGGTTGGTTGTCGCGGGTTTATTGTATGTAGGAGTTTCCAACATGGAAGAGCACATGAACACCCCACAAAGTCGTTTGATCGAGTGGGTACACCGGAATTCTAGAAACAACACAAACTGCCCGAGTTCTGAAGTCAGGACTCAATAATGGTTTTGTTGTTAATGGTTTTGACATTCTTGTTAAAATTTATAATTTATATTGTCAACAAGTTAGCTTTGTTAGCATGGTTTCTACCTTTGCTAACATATGTTGCCCAAATAAAATGTTAAATAATTATCTTATGTCTGTCCTCCTCTTTCCAACATCGGCACTGGTAACAACTTATAACATATATTTGTTCCAAAAACAGTTAAGGTGAACTCCATTATGACATTTCCAAGTTTCCACCGTTTGACAAAGGAAGACCTGAACAGGTTGCGTTAATAAGTTCTACTCTCAGAGAAATCTACCATTCGAATTGTCCGACATGCACTTGAAAGCAGCATAAGTCCATGCCACCGGGACAGAACTCTCCTGAGAGATATACGCTCAGCAGCTCAAACACAAGGAGCAGAAATAGGACGACACACTGAACCCTACAGAGTTGTATTTGTACAAAATGCACTAAAATTACCTTTTAGAAGACCCTTTTTTTAGTCTTTACCTCAGTCTCTGTTCAAACGTTTCTGTTATAGTGACCATTGTTCTTCCACCGATTGTAAAAATGCAGTATATAAAACACTTGTGTGTCCTCTGTGTGTCCGTAAAGAGACAGCTCTTTGGACAAATGCAGAGCTGCTGTCACTTTTCTGGAAACGAGTGGAAAGTCCAAGTCAAAGTCAAGTGAACGTTAGTTACGCAAGTTAAATAAGAATAGATGAAAATAGTAATATAGACATTTTTTTAGCATAACAAGATCCTGAACTTACAGTGGACAGGTGCGTGAATGACATATTTGATATTATTGATTTATAGAACAGTCTTTACATGTAATAAGTATGTGTTGAATGAATTCTAAAGAAGATGCTATCAGTCAATGTCTTTAGAGAATATAAGCCTGATTTCCACACACTTTCTTCCTCCTGATTGGATAAAGGGGATGGGATACCAAAAACCAGACTCTCTGTTGTACGCAGAAAGGGACTGGGAGATGATTGGGCCAGATTTTAACATACATTCAATTACTTTGTATGTTTACTACACTGGCTAAAGCAATTTACAGTAGGTGCACACTTTGAGCCAGAATGATGTCCACCACAGAGAGAAAAAGAGAACCATAACAGGCCAAAAACTGTAAACTTCTCTGAGGTCATTTCAGCTGCAGAACAAATAACCAGACTAAAAATATAACTGTCGTAATGACCGCAGTCTGAACAGGCGACGGAAAAATTACACATAAAACGTGAAAAAGTACAATTAATTTGACTTTACAGCTCAAATGTGTTTATGTGATGTTAAATTCATGGAACAAACTCCAGCCAATTCCAAAGAGTCGTGTTTGTGTTGCATGTGAAAAACAGTTAGACCTTCTGCGAGGGTTTCCACAGAAAGTGTTTGATTTAAATCTGAAACATTTATGTCCAAGACCCAGTTAAAATGAGTTTAAGTCTGAGACAAGACCGAGACCTTTAAAAGGTACAGTCGGTTATAGCAACCCTGGGCCTCTTTTTTCTAGAATGCTAGTGCTGGTGGGGAGCTCACTGTCATTCTTCATCACTGTGTGGCATACTGTATGAGAACTGCTCTTCTGCTGACACAGACTCGTTAAACCTGCTGCTTTTGAAATGGAGCCACGTCCATCTCAAAAGCTCTGTCCCCTCAGCTCCCCTGACACCTCCCGTCAGTTACAAAACTAAGACAGTGAGGCTACAACACAACTTCTTCCCAGAGGTTGTAAGAAATTTTCCCCATTGCCCCCACTATACTCAGTAAGAGTCATTCATTTATCTTTACATGTTGAATGGCAATAAATTAGCCTTGACCCTTAAGAAGCATGGATACAGACCCAGAAAAAAAGTATAAAATATATAAAAACTACTTCTAACCACACTTGATGCCAGACAATTGACATTTAAAAGCTCTGATCTAGACCCATTAAGATGTTCACATGTGGCTCTGAGGTATTTCCTGTTTGTGCTCCAATCAGACACTTTAAGCTGCGAGTGGAAAAAAAAGAAGAAAGGTGAACCAACTTGAGCGCTCTATAAACCAGCCCTGTCTCGTCTCTGTTGTGTGTGTTCAGCCCTGTCTCTCTGTCTGTGTTCTATGAGCCCCTCCTCTCGGCCCTGTCTCTCTCTGTTTCACATCTCACCGCTTCAGTTCCCTCCTCGACTGGACCTGTTCACCTCAGACTCATGTTGCTGATGGATTATAACAGAACCCCTCTGCTTCAGCTGCTGCTGCTGTGGAGCTGCAGCCTCCTGCCAGGTGAGTCCAGGACTGGGGAATATAGGACTGGAACCAGGGACACCGTGGGTTTAATCCGACAGGTGCACAGAGAATAAAGAATATGCCTGTGAATAGATATCTCTGTTAGAAAGCTTAGATTGTTCTAGGAAATACTACCTTCCTAAAAAGACTTAATATTCCCAGATTAAACAAGTGCATGAATGCTTTTTCAAATTAAGGGACCAATACAAACATTACCAAAACTTTCACATGATGTTTATTAAAGCTAAATGCAGCTGGATAGATATGATGCTGGTTCCAGTGTAAAACTTATATTTACAGACTTGAAGCATTATTCAGAGGGGTCTATATGTGATGATGGTGACTTTACTATTAACATTTAAACACAAAATAAATTTATTTCAGACATTTACATTTGTTTGAAACCTTTAGTTGTTCTATACTGCGCTTCTCCTGCTGCAGTGCTCAGTTTGTCCTCTCAGGGCACCCGTGGCAGCAGACTCTCCAGTAATTATTAGTCTTCCTGATTTTTTAAAAAACCCTCTGGTGTTATTGTGTAATCCCTCCTGCAGATCCCTCACAGTCACAGGTAGCAGAAGGAGAAGTGCTTCTGCTCAGATATTTTCACTTCAATAACAAACAGTGAAACCTTTTATTTTGGCTAATTTCCAGATGGCGCTCCGCAGCACACATGCTTCCTGCTCCCCACAGGAGTCTTTAGACGCAGCACACATGGAGCTGGACTTATTTATTTGAGCCCTATTAGCAGCTACTGTTGGAGGCAGAAAACATTTACAAATCAGTCCAAGCCTTGGGAGTTTACCGAAAGGAAATCTGGCACTTGTTGATCTGAGGCTTTGAACCAACATTAGCTCAATTACAAATGAACGTCACAATACTCTGACTATATTTCACCTAGATATTATTCCTTGCAGGTTATGTGGTTAATGCAGTAGCCATTTTTACTTGTAGCTTATTAATTTCTTTAAAAAAGACGGAGAACTCCATTTCATGGCATTTCATGCTTTATTTTCAAGAAAAAAAGGAGAGAGAAAACGTCTAGTAGCTTGGCAAAAGGCTTGTTACTCAAGGTAGGAGGAGAATGGACAGACTGGTACGAGATCATAGAAAGGTAACTGAAATAATGGTCTACACAGGTCGAGCCTCGAAGCAGCCCACACTGCATTGCTGTCAGCCAAGAACAGGAAACTGAAGCTACAGTTCACACAAGTTCATCAATATTGGCCAATCGTAGGGAAAAGTTCACCTGTTTGAATGAGTGTCAGATTTAGACTGTGATGGTAGTGTCAGAATTTGGAAAGTCTTGTAACAATGGCCCCTTAATACAGATAGAACATTGTTTAAACGCCAAAGCTGTTTAAACAAGCTGTTTGTTGTGATCGTGCCCCTTTATGACCACACGCAACATAAGACAAAGCTCAAATCATCTCAAACTGCGTCTTTAACACAATGAGTTACTGTACTTCAATGGCCTTTGCAATAAGCACAACCTCACTGTGTGTGTTTCCAGCAACTAGTTGAATATATGCCACAAAAATTAAAACTAAAAAGGAGTCCATCTCAGTATTAGCAATCTATTAAAGTGGCAGGTGAGTGTACATTATACCTATAGGCAGAGTTCAGGACAAAATGTGTTGCTTTTATTTTGTATTCTAGTCTTTCTGACATGACATGGTTTCATTGTTTACTCATATCATAATCGCAGACCACTTTCCTGGTTAATAGTGGTCAAGACCAAGCCATGTCCGAGACAAGAGTGTATCAACACCCAGACAAGACCAAGACTTTTAGGGAAGATCAAGACCAATGTACTTTGTTTGATAGAAACATTCCAAGTCCAGACTCATGGAGGTCAGTGTTTGTTGAAGTAGACCAGTCTTAGACCAGGTCCAGGCTCATGGCAATCCTTAAGCCTGTTATAATATGTAATATACAAGGGATAATACTTTACTGCTACAGCAATTGATTTTTCTTAATAATGCCATTCCCAAGTCTGCTGTTTAATTACAGAGTTTTATTATCATGTGACCCTTGTCCAAAATTTGGTATGGCTTAAACCTTTAGGTAACAGTCAGACTAAACAGCTGAAGCCATCTGAGAGTTCTGATAACACAAAAGATACACGAGACTTGAGAGATTTGTCCCATCTAAATTAATTTTCAACACAAACACTGATCTGATCAATCCAACATATTTTCGCTGGGACTTGCTCAGAGGCAGCTGAATGTTCCTACAGGGCTACCATAGATGATCATGGGTTTTAGCTCCAGATTTACGGTCTTATATCTACAATGCATCATTTCCCTCTTTCTCTCTGATTAAATTGCCTTTCCATAAATTTGAGCTTCAGTATTACTCTCTCCTGGGGCTGTAAAGTGAACCCGAGCTCAGTTTTATGTATCGTTTGGATGTTGTGGGCTTCTCTTTTAAGGGTTGGGCTCTAAGCGGTCAGATGTTTTTTTTTTTCAGCCGGTAGTGTGGCTTTCAGGACGATCGTTAAACTTTAGCAGCAACACACCATTCTTCATGTTGTTTGTTAATATGTAGTCACTAACACCAAACAGAAAATATAGATTACACCTCAAATCCCGAGGAGACCAAAACCATTTTGTTGTCCAGTTTTGTGCTTGTACCGTGTAAGATCTGTGGAGACCAAGTCCCTCCAGTGTGTCCTAGGTCTTTTCCTTCTCTTAGTGGGACAAGCCCAGAACACCTGGAGGCGTCCAGGAGGCATCCGGAACAGATGCCCGAGCCTCAACTTCTCCTCTCAATGTGAAGGAGCAGCGTCTCTAGCCTGAGGTCCTTACTCTATCTCTAAGGGAGCACCCAGCCACCTTGCGGAGAAAGTTTTTTTTTTGCCTGCTTGTATCAGAGATCTTTTTTTTTTTTTTTTATCCTGGCCCACAGCTTTTGACCCAAGAGGTGAGAGTAGGAATGTGGATTGACCGGTAAATTGTAAAAAAAGAGAAAATCTGTTCCATGACAAACATATATATGTATATATATACATTTTCTGCATTACTTAAGAAGCTGCACCAGTACGTCTGTTGATCTCCTGTTCCATCCTTACCTCAATCATGAACAACTCTAAGATCCTTGCCGTCCTCCACTTGAGGCAGGAGCTCTCCACCAACCTGAAGAAGACAAGCCACCCTTTTCCAACTGAGAACAATGGTCTTGGAATTGGAGGTGCTGATTCTCATCCCAGCTGCTTCACATTCGGCTGCAAACCAGCCCTGTTTAGCTAAAGATCCTGGTCTAACAAAGCCAACAAGATAACATCATCTGCCAAAAATGAGGATCCTGTGGTCCCCAAACCCAATTTCCTCAGGCTCCCAGTGCATGATCTCCTCAAAATACCCCAGTTTGCATTTGACTAACTTGGAACAATAGACATTTAAAGTGGAAAAATCATTACTTCCCTTTCCTACACCTGCCCAGTGAGACAAGCGTCTCCTCCATGGACCATAGAAATGGGCAAGTTATTCTAAGTTTTAAATGTGTTTAATGTAAATTTGTTTCTTGCCCTTATTTACAGCAGTGCATGGTTTAGTCTCTGAAGTGGTACTCCTGTTTGCTTCTCCAAACTTGGAGTGAGCCGAACACTCTTTTCTTTAAAAATATCTAACAAAACCATATTTACAGAATACTGCCCTGTCTCTTTAAGCCTCGGTCAGAGCTTCATCTAAAGTTCAATCTAGTGCCATCTACAGCTGTGCTTCTCCAAAACAAACTGTAAACGAGTAAAAGTGACCCAGGACCAGCTGTTATTACTGACCACACTCACACTTCACACTCACCACAGACTCTCAGCATGGTTTTTATTCAGCCGCTAAAGGGAGGAAAAACTCTGGCTCTGTCGTGACAACTTTGTGTGGCGCTTAAAAAGGGTTTATGTAACTAAAGCAAACAGAGCTGAGAGAAACAGATCGTTCACTGGAGCGAGATCAGGAATAATAACCAAAAAATGTCAAGGTACATTTTCTTCAAACCACAGTTGGTACATTTGGAGATTCCAGTGTGTAATGCCAGTTAGAAGCTCTATTTAACCTATCTAACCAAATATGAAATTATTTGGTGTGATGTGTCTGTGGAGATTATCAGTGATTATGGTCAAAATAAATATGGGTGGCATTAATCTGACACCCGGGGGTGCACGTGGCAGAGTGGTTAGCACTTCTGCCTTACAGCAAGAAGATCGTGAGTTCAAAACCCGGCCGACTCAAATATTCTCAGCCGACTCCGGTCTTTCTGTGAGGAGTCTGCATGTCCTCCACGTGTTACTGTGGGTTCTCTCCGGGTACTCTGGCTTCCTCCCACCGTCCAAAGACATGCATGTACAGGTTAATTGGCAACTCTAAAGTGTCTCTAGTGAATGAATGTGAGAGTGAATGGTTGTCTGTCTCTGTCTGTCTCTATATGTCAGCCCTGCGACTAACTGGCCACTGTCCAGGGTGTACTCCGCCTCAGGCCCAAAGCTGCTGGGATAGGCTCCAGCCACCCGCGACCCCTAACGGGACAAAGCGGTAGAAAATGAATGAATGAATGAATGAATGAATAATCTGACACCCCAAAGCCATGTAAATATCCCACTAATAACTAACCATGGTCTGCTGAAGTTTGTATATTATCAAAAGTTATAAACCAAAACTAAAGATAAATGTGGTTAACTAACTGTTGAAGGATCCAGGTAGATTGACAGACAGGAGGCTAGAGATGGCAGATACACAGCTTCTGTTTTCCATTTCATTGTCCTGTACCTGCGTCCAGAGGGCAGGAGTTTGAAGTGGGTATTTGGGGGTGCTAAGTGTCCATAGCTATTGATTTGGCGAGGAGGGCTATTGCTCTGTCATTGAGTTCTGAGGTGTTGGGTGTGCGGGAGGGGATTATTTTTGTTTAGTTTGTTTTTGTAGAAAACTGACAACATGGTGTAAAAACTGGGGGAACAATACAGCATAATGGGTTGGATTATACTCTTATACAGTTTTAGCAGAAGGATATATATGGGATATTGGTAATAACATTCAATAAGTTATTACCAAATAATATACAAATGTTTTTTTCACAGTTAGAGAGCTGATAATCTGAGACACATTTACAGATTTAAGTCACACAAACAGATGGTCTGGTTACAGCACAGAGAGGGCGGGGCTTAAATGGTATTATGTCTCATTACAGTCATGGCTCTTTACTCACTGTAGCTAGTGTTGGAAAGTGTTTTGTGGTCTCTAGAATGATCAGTTGTTTGTTTAGAAATGTTATGTGTGATGAGGGGGTGGCAGTAAAAAAGTGTTACTTCACTCCTACTTTACTCCACTCCTTTTTGGGCAAAAGAAATGTCCGGTGTGTTTGTGTTTTGATTGCTCAAAATTAAAAAGATTAATCAATTATTGTAAATGTTTTGCTATCTAAGTCTGAGTCAGTGCATTATGTGTGTTTTTTTTGAGTACATAAGTTGAGCACTGTGTTAAATTAAATCTATAGTCTATGAGCTTCACATCTTTCCCTCTCCCCAGCATATGACCCTTTGACTCACAGCGACACTATAAACGTGTGGCTTTAACTCATTTTCTCAAGTATTTCCTCCTCTGCTGCGCCTCCTTCAGCTGCACAAATGAGCAAACTGTTTGGAAATCTGTATGCTGTGGGTTTGCCAGCGGCGATGACAGACAAGTTCAGCTCAAAACGGCAGAAATAAAACCGTAGCTGGGAAGATTTATGCCAAAAAAAGGGACTTGATTTATGTGAGTGTCTTTAAGGCTCCAGTTTTAATTTGTCTTTAGCTGTTTTTGACTCTTCTCTGAGACACATTGTCCACATTTCTCACCAACGTCTTCAACGTCTGACTGTGTTCATTAATGCCAAGGTGCTTTTTCCAGATGTTTTAATAATTGAAAGCAGATTACAGCAGTAGCTGCTGCACTGGCTCTGAATATTTTAGAAAAACAAAGTGTGTGTGTGCGTTCTTTTCTTAATTTTTAAAATGAGATACAGACTGGTGGAACGGTCTAATCAGGTCAGAGATGAGAGTGATTTAGTGACGTCTCTATTATCTGCCAAACGTCTGTAGGGCTTTCTCCAGACAAACGCGGTCAATGCCTTAGCTTCACTGCACTGTTAAATGACCTGAAATAACCTCGGTTTAAGGGCAGCGGCAGAGGTTAAGGGTCAAGATTCTAACTCCCAGTGTTCTTTTTATGTTCCACTCAGTGACTCAGTAAAAGGATGAGTCACTGTCCTTTTATTATGCTGCTTTCAGGCGATGAGTAACTTCTGGTGTGACGCGTTATGTAAAGGTAAACTCTTAACATATTGGGGCAAAAGCAATAAAGAAAGCAGGAAAGGAAGACTGGCCAGCTGTACTAATATATTTTTTCAATTCTATACTAAGAATTAATCTGGTCCTTCTTGATTTGAGTTTAAATTTCCAGGAGGAAGAACAAATGGACAGAGATCGAGCTAAAATATAACCAATCAGAATTCAGGGGCAGTACCATAATACGCAATAAACTGCCTCTGGAGTGACACAACCAATCAGAGAACCAGAGCTCGCCTCATTTTAGATAAACGGTTCTGATTGGTCAATCGTTTTGAGCTCGAGGTCTTTAGATTAGTATTTTATTGTTTAAAATTTGGGGCTTTTTGGAGCCAAATTGTTGCTGGCTCCATTTACAGCAGAACATGGTTTAAAGGCTGTTTACATGAGAACACATTTAGTAAAATTTGCAATAATCCTTTTGCATATAAGCCACTACTGTTTTCACACCTCGAAATCGCAAACTTTTGAATCCCGCTGAGGAGGTGTTTTTCGTTTAAATCGTGAATACAGCATTGTCTCTGAAAAGAATGACTTCATTCACACAACACACATGTGCATCCAACAAGCAAAGGTAGCAAAAGAAAACCCACATCCTTCTGGTGTGGCATATGTACTATATCGTTTTCCATGTGAACCAGGATGATATTGTAACGTTGCCGTATGAACGCAAATTAACTGCAGCATAACTGTTATGTTTTTCTGACCAGCCTTCTTGGTTAAATGACCCCTTAGACTCTGTGGCATTGCTCATGTTTGCTTCTCCAAACTGAGACTGTGCAAACAACCATCTAGTGTAGTCAATATTACTGTGTCCTTCCCCTCTCAGACTATTCCCACATGGACAGTGTCTTTTCTTCTTCTTGTGTTGACCTGAATACAAATTGGACTCTGCTCTGATTGTCTGCTGTTATTTTTCCCCTAAAGCCTTTCCATCACTAAATCAAAAAAATCTAAAAGTCTTAAGGTCACTGGGGAAAAAAGCCAAGGCAAAAGTTAAATGAAGACCTATTTATTTCTCCAGAATCTGTATCTTTCGTCACTTTCCTCTTTTTTTTGCCAGAGTGACTCACTCTAATGATCAGACTTCAGAGGAATGTCTAGTATTTCTCTGATATATGGTCCTCAGTGTAGATTTAAAAGGAGAAGGTTTGAGTTGGTTTGATCCAAAATAGTGAAATCATCTTTTTCCGATTCAGGATTTACAAAAAGGAAAAATAGAAGTGCACTATGTCGACACCTAGAGCCTGAATTTTCTGATGGCTCTGCCTCAGGCTGTGCCCTTGGAGCTGAAGATAAAAGTTTTTAATTGAAAGCAGAGAGAAGTGTTAAGTGAAGAGTCTGTCCTATGTCTGACTGCTGTGTCTCTGTTCACTCTCAAAAAGAGAAATGGGACAAAGGATTACTTCAGCACACAGTTTCTCACTATAAAATGTTAACTAGACAGTTCATTATCATATTATCAGAGACTTTTCCTTCTAGTCTCAGTCTCATGGATGGCAGCGCTGCGGGGACATGCTATTTTCTTTGGACTGTTTAAAAACCTACGGAACAAAATCAGTTTTGTTCATTTTTGTCATTTACATTTAGTCATTTAGCAGACGCTTTTATCCAAAGTGGCTTAAAAGTGAGAAAAACATTGGAAGCAATTTTGACAACATACGGTAGCAAAAAACATAAAGGCACAAAAAACTAGTTAGTTAAAACCCAGCACAGTATACAAAGCTAAGGATAAGAAAGTATTTTTAAAATTTATTTCTTTGAAGAAAAGGAATCGATAGAAAGAAGTAGAATTCAGTGTTTGTCAGTCAGGTGTTGATGGAAGAGATGTGTTTTCAGGCGTTTTTTAAAGATGGCTACAGAATCTGCTGATCTTGTAGCAGCAGGTAGATCATTCCACCAATGTGGAACACATCCAGAGGTACCACCAGACGTTGTTCATTTGCATATCGCAGGGATCTGGTAGGAACATAGGTCTGTATCAGTGAGTGAAGACATGAGGGGGCAGAACCAGTGGTGGTCTTGTAGGCCAAGAGTTAAGCTTTGAATTTGATGCTGGCGACAACCGGGAGCCGGTGTAACCTAATCAAGAGAGAAGTTACGTGCGCTCTCTTCGTTTTTTTAAAGATCACTCTTGAAGATGCATTGTGGATCTGCTGAGGTTTGGTTGTGCAGGCAGGGAGTCCAGCCAGTAGAGCATTGCAATAATCCAGTTTGGACAAGACAAGAGCCTGAACTAGGATTTGCGTAGAGTGCTCCGATAGGAAAGGTCTAATTTTCCTAATGTTGTAGAGGATGAATCTACAGGACCTGGTGGTGCTGGCAACATGACTTGTGAAGTTTAGTTGATCATCAGTTACCACTCCCAGATTCATGGCAGTGCTGGACGGTGTAATGGTTGATGAGCCTAGTTGAATGGAGAGGTTGTGGTGGGTCTTTGGGTTGGCAGGAATCACAAGCAGTTCTGTTTTTGCAAGGTTCAGCTGCAGGTGATCGTCGTTCATCCAAAGTGAGATGTCACTCAGGCACGCCGAGACACGAGCAGAGACCGTTGGATCATCAGGTTGAAATGACAAGTGGAGTTGAGTATCATCTGCAGCAGTGATAGGAAAAGCCATGTTTCTGAATGACAGAGCCAGGGATGTCATGTATATGGAAAAAAGTAGCAGTACAAGAACTGAGCACTGTGGAACCCCTGTATTGAGATGTTGGGACTCAGAGACCTCGTTTCTCCAAGATACTCTGAATGACCTACCCGAGAGGTAAGACTTGAACCATTGCAACGCCATTCCAGACTGGTAGATAGAGAGGTTAGTAGGATCTTTTGACTTGCGCCATTTTCTCTCAGCTGACAGGAGGCTAGCGCGATGTTCGCGTAGAACATCGGATAACCAGGGGGCAGACGAGGATGTACAGGCTGGTCTAGATGTAAGAGGGCATAAGTTGTCCAAGCAGAATGTGAGGACAGTGTCGGTGGTGGTTTTGGTGTTTAAAAGAGAGAGGTCAAATGATGCAGTTAGGTTTTTGAAGTTAGCAGCCTTTGGCTATTCAAGGGGGATGTTGAAGTCTTCTAATACAACCAGAGGAGTACCATTCTCAGGAAGGATGAAAGAAATGCCCAAGCTGACCAGGGGCCCGAAAGATAACTACAAAATGACTTTTACCAGGGTGGGTGATGGTAACAGCATGAAACTCGAAGAACCTGTGCTTAAAAAGAAAGATGAGTGTAGTTTTTTAAGATAGTGCAAATAGTGCTTTTTTGGTCTCTAGAGATGTACAAGTCCAAGGCAAGTCTTTAGGTTGCTTCCTAGTTGACATCAGTACTATTGACCAATATGAACAATCCTTTTTCCAGGAGTGTGCTGTGCTTGGAAAAACACCCAGATAATCTCATTTATTCAAATCCTTGATAACAAAGTTTGGTGACACCTTAAAATTTAATTTCTTCACAGATCATTTTTATTACAATATGTAAAAAGACCATAAAAAATTTGGGAATGCCCATTTTAGTCATTAAAACATTTCTAGTTAATAATATATTTAATAGGCAATTATGTCAGCATTATGTGACCAAGAATATAAAGCAGTTGTTTGGCAACACAAAAAGTAAACAAGGAGTGTTAGATATTATTATGCCAAGTTTATCATGTTTGTTCAAGTGTGTAATAAAATGTAAAATTGGTGTATTTAATTTGTGCTCAACAAACCGCATTTCATAGACAAAACTAAACAGAAGGAGAAACTGAGCTTCCTTCAAGTCCTTTCATTCCGATTCAAATGTTAAGTCAAGTGTAGCGACCGTCTGTTATACACTACTTAAATATACAATGCACTTACTGTATCTGTTCAATTGTAAGGTTTACTAAAACATTTTACACATCTCTTACTCCTTCCATTCATTTTTGGCATCTCACTCTGGATAGACTGAGGTAAGGCCTGTTCTTTTTATTAGTCTCTGTAAAAGTGTTGTGTCTGGCTCAGGACTCCACACCTGCTTGTGTTGTTACTGTTTCTCTGATTGTCTGTGAAAAAGCATCACCTCCCTCTCAGACAACATTCAGATCCTTTTATTGATCACTAGTAATATTAGTTACTTTCTGTGCAAGTCTTTTTCCTTTAAGCCCTCCTGGTCGACTTACAGGTTTCCCCAAATTTGCTAAATCCTGTGAAAAGCCCTTGTTATTAGCCACAGTGTTTATGTGCCCCGCTGCAGAGTCATACTGATGGAGTGACAGGTTTTTATTCAGTGAAAGTTGATCCTAATCTTTGCTGCATATTTTTAACATGGACCTGCTACTACTGAGCCTTTGAGAGAGAAAACAGTTTCCATGTTGGCAAACAGTAACGGAGCTGCAGTTTTTTCCATTCCGGTCTAAAAACAGTGAATCTAAGGGACTAAAACCACTTCTTCTTGTCTTTCAGATCTTTACTGCTGCTATAACTTTGAAACAAAGAACTTCAAGATCTTCTCAGGATCTAAAGAGACACAGTTCGGCTACACAGTACAGCAGCATGAGGCCGCTGGGCACAAATGGTGAGAAAAACACTACTCGAATGAGAAAAACTAGACTCCTAACAGGAATAACAGGTAGAAGATGACAGGATAATAGTTGTAATGATGAATCTAAAATTGCTGCTGACACTTTTGTGACTCGTAGATCACCTCCATATACCGTCTTTAAACTAAGCTAAAAACACAAATCAATCACTGTTTCCCCAAAACGTTTTGAAAATGGTTGAATGGGATATATAGGAATTGAATAAATGTGGCCTGGCGCTGATCTTATCCCTTTGTTTCAAGTTTGGTCCTCAAAAATCTCAGTTTGAAGCACGTAGCAACGGTCCCGGGACGTGGACAGTTTCCACAGAGCATTTTAGCGTGCGCCTCCATCAGTGCAAACTCCAAAGTCATGCAAACCCCAAAATCTATACATCAAATTAAAGCTTAAAGTCTCATCTTTCAGACTATATAAACCATTTTAAGACATTAAAACCACATATTTGACACCAAAGCCCGTTTTACAGACAAGCACAAAGATGGAGATTGGATTTGGTCTTACCTTTGACGGGTCTATTGGACTCAAACCGCTACAAAATCCCACAAACTGGGTCTCATTCTGCTCATAAAGTTCCAGGGAATTATATCCAGTAAAATAATTAGGTCCAAAAGATATGTTAAAGCCTCCAAGGCACAAAAACTGCTGAAAAGTTGAACCAACTTGAAGTCAGCTGCAACACTTTATGTTGTTTCTTTTGTAAATAAAAAACATCATTCCTTTTCTACCGCCGAAAAAAGCTAATCACATGCTAGCAGGAAGTGTTAGCATTAGATTGACACCTTGTTTGGCCAATTGAAAGGGGTTTTGGTCAGCCTTTGACCAATGAGAAGACTTGGAACTCCACAGATGGATGAACGACTACGCCCCACTTTAACGGCTTTAGTTTGGGCTAGAAGCGTCACTGAACGTCCTCAGTACTATAAATGGATAGCCAATGAGCAACGGTTTACGGAGATACCAAACACGGCAACTTTTTTTTCAAAATTCAGGGTCTGGGGTTCCTCGCATCAGAGAAGAGGAGAGGAGAGAGAGGCAGCTGCGTCAACACGCACTTGTGTCTTTTGAGTTTTTTATGAGTAAAAACTATACTCTTTTTATATTTTACAGGGGGGGGGGGGATTGGATTTGACACCTCTCTATTCTCTCCTTTTCTCTTTCTAATGCTGTTGGAGCCTTGAAAACACTAAATTGCAGTGCTATGAACAATGTATATAGTTTGCAGTGTGTTTTTATTTGTGGATATTATTCAAAAATATATATTTTGTCCCAAAACACTCATTTTGACTATTTTCATATGTAAACATGCCAATTATTATGGAATATTAATTTTAATAACTAATATAGTTACACTGTGTGTAAATTCAGATTCCCCTAGGTATAAGCTTTCAGAAGAGCCCTCATTGAAGTCTGTGGGTTGAAGCATTCAGAACTTATTGCACTTTTTCCAAATGTGTTAGTTTGATAAAATGAATAAATCATTTTAGTGGAATAAAGCGCCTAGATTAACCAACATTAAAACTACTGTAAAATACTCATTTTTACAGATATTCTTTTCAAATTTGAAATGTGAGTAGTCATCCAGTAATTCTTTTGGCCCACAGTGTGTTTTAGTCCTCAACTACCTGCTGAAGCTTCAAACACTTTTATTTTCACAAAATTTTTTAGGCGAGCACACAAAAAGTAATTTTTTTTGTGTGTTCCAAAGTGTATAAAATTTTATCAGTAATACTTAGACAGATTCTGACTGCTCTGAGTGAAACTAGAGATTGTTACCTTTACAAAGAGCCCACACTTGTAATTAAATACCAGGGGGTTCAATAACAGCAATCATTTTAATTTGGAGAGTTCCCATTACACAAAATACAGCGAAAATGACCCGAAAGTATCAACTGGTTTTAAAGCCCTTCCCCTCGGGACACCACTTTGTCTTTTGTGAACGTGCTAAACGACGGCGAATGGGTTGGGATAGGACCTTAATAAGGGTCACATGACCTGGTACATCCACAAACCTGGGTTAACTTTATTCCCTTGTTTTTTAGATTTACTCTGCTTCCTTTGGATCATAGATACCTGGCTGCTAGAAACGTCAAAACCCAAAAGTTTGGTGAAACACAGGCAAAGCACAGACTCTGTGCCAATAGAATTACCTCGATGTTACTAAGTTGTGTGTCCACAATGTGAACATTAATTTTATTTTTTATGAAAATCTTGCACATCTTTTACAAAGAAGTTTCCAAGGTGCATTACTTATTGTTATAAAAGTTTTACATTCCTGCATAAGTGGTACTTTCATTAATATTGAGATACTGACTTTCAAGTAGAAAGCAAAGGGAAGTGCATTGGTTCAAGATTTCATTTACAACAAAAGGAAAACTTAAAGAAGAGGGAGTCTGAGAAATGAGTTGAATATTTCCTGTTAGTGTTATGCTATCACGGTAGTTTTCCACCACAAGATGTTAATCTATACGACTGAGCCGCAGAGAGCACACTGTCTCTTTTATCACAAGTGAATATTTCTGTTTTTGGAGCACTAGATCGACTAGTTCTAGTCTGTATGTCTGTCTGCTCAAATAGCTGTTGGATTGGACAGTTTATTAGTCTCCCAAGTCTGTCAGAGGCAAAGATTCAAATCCTGGGAAAGTATCAAAAACCGTCAGTGGTGAAGCGTTTCCAGGAAAGTTGCTTGTTGCTCTGTGTCGTCCCGGTGTCAGTGAATCACGAGAACAGCACGTTTTTCCACCGATGCGGCTGATATCTGCAGATGCACTGGTTGTTTCTCTCTTTCCCTGCTATAAATTAGGATTTCATATTGGGATGTGCGCTCCTTTCGGACGCACACATGTTGCTGTACGACGTGTCCTTGGCTTCAGCCTCTGGTTCATACCTCAGCTCAGGTTACACTGACAGAAGCAGACATGTTTAAAATTACATTCGTTTTTCTACCTGCAGAGGTTAGATTTAAAACTTGAGTCAGACGTTGAGACTGAATGAGAGAAAAAAAGCTGTGATGACATTTGAAATAAGTTGAAAAAATATATAAAAAAAGCAAATGTACAGTAGTATTAGAACCTGCTGAGAGATAGCATGACTTACTTTAATACGTTGTTGTTGATGTCATGGAGCTTTTTATTATTTGTAGCATTAGAAAAAAAAAAAATGACTTCTAGATTCTAGATAAACAAGATGATTTTGTGATTTTGGCAAATAGTAACCACACTGACTACATGTGTGTGCTGTCAGTGAATAAACAACATTAGAGAATGGCTCCATATTCAGCAGCTAAAGGCAACAGGTTATAAGTATTCACTGTTTCCCACACATTGACACCGTTCCATAAACTAATTGACCCCACCGTGGACTCCAAATTAACCATGAATACAAAGTTAAAACACTTGCACACTGGATTTTGTGATATTAAATTAAATATTGCTTTCGTATTTTAGAGTCTGCTGCAGTGGGATAGTGTCCGTTAAGCTCAGAGCAGACTCTGTAGCAGCTGCAGCTGAGTGAGTCCCGCAGCAGGAGACTTTAAGCACTGTCTCATCTTTTGCTTTTCCACAGCTGTTTGAACACAACAACAAGCAGAGAGACAGAGGAGCGATGCTGTAGGATTAGCATAGCGTTAGCAAAGTCACCTCACAAAGTCCTCACAGCAGCTTGTTACAATGACGGTATTTTTGTAATCTTGTTGCACTTATATCAGAGTTATACACAAGTCTGTATTCATCAACAGAACTCACTCATTGTAATAAATCTATGTGTAATTAATTTCGGGTGACCACGTTTCTAGACCACACTGGGACCCACCCAGGAGGTGTAAAAATGGACTGTACCTGTTAAATAAGGAAACATGGTCACCTTAAATAAATACAAACACTGCAAATTACACAACCTTTATGATGTAAGCACAATACTGTATTAATTCTAAGACTCAATAGAGCTCAAACCCCTAAGCCCTCCCGTAGACCTACTGCATGTCTGCTTCAGAACCATCACAAGTCCTGTTTCTTAATAAAATTAAGAATATTTTAATTGAAATTATGAAGTTTGATGTTGCTTTAGTGGTGCAGAAGTGAGTAAACGTTGTGTGAAGGCAGAGGAGAAAAAAATAAACTCATAATGGATTTGTGTGGGTAAAAACTACTTTCACATATTCACTGTTCTTTGTTTTCAGAGCCACACATCTATCAAATATTATGTCTTATGTCTTATATTCATTAAAGGAACAATGATAACGTGACCTTTGGCTCTTGTTCTCGTTTGCTTTAGTATTCTGTCTGGTTTAGTCCGTCCATTCTCCGTCTGCAGATAGAAGGATTGTCTCCCGTCTTTGTTTTTTGTTTTTACCTGGAAGCGTTGGAGCAGCGGTGAATACCTCTCAGTCTTGGAGCATTACACTATCGCTCTTCCCTTTGAAGTCGCAGGTAAATAAGTGGAAAGTATTTTGTCTTGCGCGCGGCCTGTGCTGTTCATCCGGAGGCAGAGCAAGCGCCGATCTGGAAACTATGTGCTGTGGTTTGTTATTCCCCAGCGTCCCATTGGGATCCCCATCACTCTGTCTGTCTGCACTTTTAACGGGGGCTTTCGACAATGTTATTTGGAATAGAGGTGTTTTTTTTTTTCAGTGCAGACATTTACATTTCAGAGGTTTGTTATCAAGAGCACACATCTTAAAGGCCTTTGCACATTCATTTTTTAATGTTTTAAACCCTGTCCTTGTTTTGTAAGAATGTTTGGTTGTGTGAAGATTTAACCAATAATAATAATAATAATAATAATAAACTTTATTTTATATAGCGCCTTTAAATGGGAATCTCAAAGCACTTTACATACACTTACATACATATAAAATTAAAAGATACACAAAACAATAAAATCAATTAAAAGCCAAACTAAAACAAGCAAGAATAATAAAATGAGTCACATAAAAGCTATCCTAAAATAGTACGTTTTAAGTAATGATTTAAAAAGACTAAAAGATTCTGCATTCCTAATCTCAGAGGGCATGGAATTCCACAATTTAGGAGCCAAGGAGGAAAAAGCCCGATCACCCATAGTTTTTAACCGTGTTTTTTGGACAGTTAAGAGACCAGCTTCAGAGGAGCGTAGTGCACGTGAAGGAGTGTAGAGAGTTAAAAGTTCACACAAATATTGAGGGGCCAGATTATTCAAGGCCTTATATGTGAGCATGAGAATTTTAAAATCAATACGAGAACTAACAGGAAGCCAGTGTAATTTTTCAAGGATCGGTGTGATGTGCTCCCTTGCACTGGTTCCTGTTAAAATTCTGGCAGCTGAATTTTGTACCAACTGCAGCTTATTTAGGGTAGCTTTAGAGACTCCAGCCAGCAATGCATTACAATAATCAATGCGTGAAAACACAAAGGTGTTGATTAACTTCTCAGCCACAGAGCAAGTCAACATGGGGCGTAGTCTGGCAATGTTTCTAAGATGAAAAAATGATGCTTTGACAGTGTTACGGACATAAAGGTCGAATGTTAAGTTGGCATCAAATATCACCCCCAGATTTTTTAGTTTAGTTTGGAATAGTAAAGCAGAGCCATCCACACTCAAAGATATGGACTCTGCTTTACGTAGTTGATGAGGTGAGCCAATAAGCATCACTTCAGTTTTGTCACTGTTAAGACAGAGAAAATTTTCAGACATCCATTTTTTAATCTCAGTAAAACATTGTGAAAGAAGAGACACAGGCATATTGTCATCAGGTTTTGAATGTATGTAAATCTGAGTGTCATCAGCATAAAAGTGGAAGTTAATTCCAAGAGTTCTTAAAAGTTGGCCAAGTGGAAAAATATAAATATTAAAAAGTAAAGGTCCCAGAATTGATCCTTGAGGGACTCCAGAATGCACCCCACTGACCTCAATAGAATGCCTTTTAGTATTACTGACTGCTGTAATGCCAGTTAATAATAATGTAAGCCCTACATTTTACTGACTTTGGCTCTTCATGGGTTTGACGCAATGACTACGTAAATATGGACAACTTCCTCCCATTGCTCCCCTAATCACTGATATTGTCATCACGTCAGGGCAATAAAATGGCGGTTACATCTTTTTTCGGCTTTTACTGCAATGTAAAACAATAGTTTTCAGATAGCATAAACAGACGTATTAATCAAAATTTGATTTATTTTTTTTATTTTATAAATTGGATTACTTTGAAATGTGTTATGTTTAACTCTCCTGGACACATCTTGTCCTGGAAGCCTATCCTTCTGTGGTTCTCTCTGAGGTTTCTATTCTTACCCACTTTCATAGGTTTTTAGAGTTTTTCCTGAGTCTGATGGAGACTCTATGGATAGGGGCGTTTATTCACTGCCTTGTCTTTGTGAAGCCCTTTGAGGCACCTCTGACTAGTGTCCCTCACTGATGCCTGTTCCTCTTTTTACTGTAACGAGTTGTGATGAACGTCACACTCCAATCAAATGGAGCAAGATGTAAAGTGACATCTGCTGTAGCACTGAACTTATCATCCATACTTCCATCCTCCCTTCAACCTTACCCTGAGTGCTCATTTGAATTATCTACATTTCTAAGACAAAGTAAGCCAGAAAGAGGAACCCTTTCTCCTTTTTAATGTTTACTCACCATTTTCTATATGGTTTGTGGTGGAAAATAAAGTGCAGACAGGAATAGTGCAGGAATCTGTGGTGATTACATGACATTAACAACTAGTTGATTAATTTAGCAGGGGTTTTGTTTTATCTTTAGTTGAGTACAGTCCTAATTATGTCTTCATTCAAGACCTATTTTTTTATTATCTCTTAAATGAGGAAGACTTGTCATGTAAATATCTGTGTGAGAAGCAGTGTTTCTCTCAGCGGGAGAAAGATGCTGTCTTGTCCGAGGTCACGGCCATCTTTTAGCACTCTTATTATTATTATCAACCTGCGCTGACCTCAGTGGACCCCGGGTCAAAGCTCCACTATGTTGTGCAAATTACAGTCATGGAGTCCTGGAGAAATCACAGGGGTTTAAAGACGAGTATTTGCCCCAGATCTCAATGTGTACTTAAATGCATGCAACTGAATCATTATGACCAATGTGTGAATGACATTGTTTGGTTCAATGGTCACACAACATCCACACTCATTTACACTGCACATACTTCATACGTATGCCTAAGTAAGTAAGTTGACTCGCTATGTCTTTGCTCATAAACCATTTAGAGGCAAGGCAGTTTTATTTATATAACACAATTCATACACTGGGTAACTCAAAGTGCTTTAAAGGTGCACTCCACTTCCTTTGGATCAGTGGTTCTCATCTTGTTTTGTCTTGGTAGTCAGATATTTCCCAGATCATTTCATTGTGACTTAAAATAAGGGGCATATATTTTTGTGAACTTATTATTAACCGATTTCCACAGGTTTTATTGTGAAATATGGAATGCTGCTGAAGATTAGACACTATAGGCCCGTATCCTTGAAGGATCTCTGAGTCCTCTTCATGAGATTTAATCTACTGTTAAAATTCTGGGCTAGCAGGCTTACTTAAAAGTAAAAACTATAAAAAGCAGTAGAGTACAGGGCAGGTCAGAACGGGTAAATCTAATTTACATAAAATGTCCCCCCAAAAAAGTAATGTGCTGCACTTTGGGAACCCTTTGGCTTTTCCACTTTCCAAAAGCTGTCACTAAACACTGCAGCCTGTTGACTGGACAAGCGACAATCCCTAAAGTATGTCTTGATCTTGTAATAATTGTCACATTCCAAGAAAAACATGATAAAAGTTTATTAGCATCAGCTGTAGCCAGGACTCAACTGTACAACAACTGTACTAAACAACAGGATTTACTCTTTAGATTAATTATTGGCAAAGCCTCCAAATTTTAGCTTAAATTTTTATACTGCAAATAGAATAGAATTGTTGCTTCTGTAAAAGAGGATAAAGAGGACTCAACAATGGGAGGCAAAAACAAAACAACAAAGCACAGAAGCAGGAAACAGACCTGGTTGGTTTCTTATAAATGACTCACTGCTGTTTTTCATCTCTTCCAGTTTGTATCAAGGTTGGGGGCTCTGTATTTGTCTAAAGACGTGCGGGATTCAAAGTTAATCATCGTTAAAGTGTGAGGTTTATAAGTTAAGCACCTGCTCGGGAACAGGACAGAGGCGTTACGTCAGCAGATGGAGGCATGTTTTTTTCGCCTCAGGGTGTAGGCCGGTCCCGTCTGAGGAGTGGGATGTGGTTTCTTTGCGCAGGTCTGGGTGCGTTTGATGTGGACGGGCGACACATTAGCAGATTAGGGGCTGGGGCTTGAATCAGAGCTGTTCCCAGAAGCCAGTCTCATGTGGAGCTGTTTACACTGTTTCAGACTAATCGCTGCTCACTGCTGAGACTCTGACGCTGTAGGTCTCGGGCTGCTACTTCAACAGACCTGACCTCAGACTGCCCCAAGAAAGTTAGACCTATGAGACCTCAGAGATCCCACCGTATAAACAAAACATAATGACTCTGGAAAAGGTTTTAAATAAGGCATCTGGTCATAGGTTTGAAAGTGAAGACATTTTCCTCATCCAAGGGACAAGATACCTCAACTAATGACAGCAACAGTGACACCAAGCCTGAATATTTTCAAGTGAACTAAATGTGTCGAAGCGTCTTCCAGCGCCAGTGAGATCAGCACTGAAACTTGCCTCTGAGGTCATATAGTTCTCTGAGAGGGGGTGTATATTGCGAGGCTTTATCTATCTATCTATCTATCTATCTATCTATCTATCTATCTATCTATCTATCTATCTATATATATATATATATATATATATATATATATATATATATATATATATATATACTACCAGAGTTAAATTTCTGTATCAGACGTCACCGTAAAAGTGGTCTTGTTAACTGACAAAATGAGCCAAAATGTCACTTACTTTTTCCTTAAAACGTTTGAAAGGTTGTATCAGATAAACAGTGCAACTTAATAAAAGGAGAAGCAAACCAATGCTGCAGCTTTAGTCCAAACACCAGGTGTAGAGTCTGTTGAAGTGAGTAAATGTCCTAAATGTTGGTTTTAGCGGGATGACAGACATGACTGTAATAGTTTTATGGTAACTATGGAGAAGGTTAATAGTTGTAGGTGATAAAACCTCATCCGCAGACCCAAGTCTACATGCTAATTGTCCCCAGAATCTGATTCATAGAGATAATTACTCATGGTTTTATATCAGTAAATGTGGGTCGTAACAAAGGCCCCGCTGTGCAGCACTTCCTGTGTTTATCGAATCCTGTGTTTGGTCTTTTATCCTGTATCTGTCATGTGTTTGTGCTGCAGGCTGCTGGTCGGAGCTCCCTTTGAATCCACCGGAAAGAAACAAACCGGTGATGTGTTCAGGTGTTCTCTGGATGTCGGGAACAACAAAAACTGCTCCAGACTCAACCTGGGTGAGGAAGGGAAGATGTATTATTAGAAAAGACTGACTGACTGCATTTTAAAGTGATGTATTTTGTCATTTTGCAGGAAAACTGTCACTGGACAACGTCTCTGAGAGGAAGGACGGGATGAAACTGGGAATGACCCTGACCTCAAACCCCAGAGACAGCAGCTTTGTGGTGAGTCATGTAGCACTTCGACACATCCAGTATACCCTTCTGAGTAAGCTTCAAGGTAAAATGAAAAATGACCCAAAGTGGCATGGGAGGACCTCGAAAGTCTGCTGGTTAGATTTAATATGGCCATGGGTTCACAACCAGGTCTTGTGCTGTATGTGTTGGGCCTCAAGAGGTTTCTGGTCCATGGTGTTGGTGACTTCTTCTCTTGAATATCTGTACATCAACAGTGTCCAAACATTTTGAAAAGCGGGCCACATCTGATGAAAGGAACATTTCCAAAGGCTAACAGTCTTTTTAGTTTGATACTTATTCTACAGTACAAGTTTTCGATGGATTTGAACCATAGATTGTAAATAAACATGGATGTAATACGCCCATTGGTCCCTTATTCACCGATTATGTCATTACGACCATATAAAATGGTGGTTACATTCGGGCTTTTCCGCTTTTACTCCATAGTAAAAAAATAGTTTTTGGATAGACTAAATGGACATATTAATCAAAAATTCACCCCTCCCAGAGTTGTCACGTAGTAAATACTTAGCTCTAGAGACCGGAGCCATCTTTTGTACCAGGCTGTAAACATGATTTTTACACTTGTAAAGTCGCTATTGGGTTTCTCCTTATATTTCTCCGCTTTTGGAGCCTGCCCTCTGGTGGACACTGTATTTCGCCATATAACGCCGTATGGCAGCGCCCTTACTCGAGGACCGTTTAAGAGGTTCCATGAGAAAGGCTTGGTTTGAACAGGTTTTTAAATGGATTTGAACAGATTTTAGTTGGATTTGAACTTATATGGCTGCTGTTATAAATACATTAAATAACATATACTTTTTATCTTTGGAGCTAAGGGCCACCATTTTACTAACACATATTCTCTCCTGTTCTGTCTTGGTTCTGTGTTTGTTTTGTCTTTGTTTTGTCTTTGTTTTGTCTTTGTTCTGTCTTTGTTCTGTGTTTGTTCTTTTTCTTTTGTGTTTGTTTTGTGTTTGTTCTGTGTTTGTTCTGTGTTTGTCTTGTCTTTGTTTTGTCTTTGTTCTGTGTTTGTTTTGTGTTTGTTCTGTTTCTGTTCTGTGTGTGTTCTATTTCTTTTGTGTTTGTTTTGTGTTTGTGTGACAGACCTGTGGGCCCCTGTGGTCTCATGAATGTGGTAGCTCTCTGTACAGCACCGGGATCTGCACCAGAGTCGGACGCAACTTCAGACTGTCTCACACCATCGCACCGGCTCTGCAGAGTAAAATATATCCTTCATATACATGCTTCCTGATGCACATAATGCTCTCCACACAAAGGTTTAACTCTATTATGTATAAGGTTGTCATGCATTTAGTCCCGGCATTAAGCAACATTAAAATTAAATTTAAATTAATATAACAGTGTTGAATTCTCAGTTTAGACTTTTCTTGTCTGTCCATCCCTAAAGTCTTTCTCTTTTTTCTATGTGCAGGATGTGAGACGTTAATGGACATCGTGATCGTTCTGGACGGTTCTAACTCCATTTATCCCTGGTACGAGGTCCAAGACTTTCTCATCAACATCCTTCAGAAGTTCTACATTGGCCCAGGTCAGACCCAGGTCGGTTCATCCTTGTTTCACACACAACAATCCCAAACTGCACTCGGTCCACATTAAGGTTAAGCTGTTTTGTCTGCTTTCAACTGCTGCAGACTCTGAACACTGTATGTCTCACACTGGTTCAGAGCATCTTAAAAACAGCTTTTGGGCTGATTCCATTCTACCCTTTAAACCCATTACCCCATTAAACTCAAAGAAACCCGGTTCCTGTTACATGACATTAATCGATATCTCTAAATCATAACACTTACTCTTCCACAAAACCAAAACAACAATAGTGCTATTAAATGACAAAGTTGCATTACAGACAAGTCAGCCCACCAATACATTATCTCTCTGATCTTGTTATGTTTGCGGCAGGTGGGTGTGGTTCAGTACGGCTCCTCTGTGGTTCACGAGTTCTCTTTGGGTGAGTTCCAAACAGTGGAAGATGTTGTGGAAGCTGCCAGAAGCATCGACCAACGAGGAGGAGAGGAGACCAGGACGGCTCTGGGCATCAATGTGGCTCGGTATCAATCCAAAAACACCATCCGGGTTTGTCTTTATTTTATTTTCTGAACTTCAGCTGAGTGTGGTTTGTGTTTAGGTCAGTGGCGTTCAAACGAGGAGGACGTCCCGGAGCTCAGAAAGTCATGATAGTGATCACAGACGGAGAGTCACATGACAGTCCTCAGCTGCAGCAGGCCGTGGCCGACAGTGAGAGGGACAATATCACCATGTATGCCATCGCTGTGAGTCCACAAAACTAAACATTATATTCACATTATGGTCTGCAACATATCTGAATTTTTGTCTGTGTCTGTCAGGTTCTGGGTTATTACAACCGAAGAGGAATCAACCCTGAAGCTTTTCTGAAGGAAATCAAGTTCATTGCCAGTGACCCTGACGAGAAGCACTTCTTTAATGTGACAGATGAGTCGGCGCTAAAGGACATTGTAGACGCTTTAGGAGAGAGGATCTTCACTCTAGAAGGTAAATGAATTTTGGTGTGTTTTTATGACAGGCTTTTCATTTTGTTATTTCTTGCTGAGTTCAGTTTGGATAAGAGTTTCTGCGGAGGAAAGAAAATGATCTATCCATAAAGCCCTGGTGCATCTGAGTTCACAATTGACACATGTTAAACTGCACCAAACCACAAAAAACACAGCAATGCTTAAGAAACGCTTATCTAGTTTGAACTTGTTCCGATGTCTATGGTCAGGTTTGGGTTCACATTTTGTTCGAACTTTATCAGGGTTCAGTGGAGGGTAAACTGAGATCCATGCTTTGAAGGGGGACTATGTTTGTTGAGCACAGAGGTTTATATGGAGCATTTATAATTTATAAATGATAAAAGTATCTGATAAAGTAGCAGATGCAGGAAGAAGTTGCAATTATCCAGTCAGTTTGTTCCTTAACTGTAAAAGACTTGTTGAATACACCTATGTTTATTAAATAAATATGTAAAACTCTCAGTTACAGCCTCATATTTTTTATTTTTGTTAGTGTTAACTTTTAATTTTGAATGCCATTAATTTGTGAGATTGTTGTGTTTTGCAGGGAACCAGCAGTCAGGAGGGCCGAGGGTTTGGTTTGCAGATGGCTCAGGCCGGTTTCTCATCACACGTCGTCAAAGTGAGTTTACAAACCGTAGAAACAGTAAATTTATTTGAAATGATCGAAAATGTATCCGATTATTCAACGACAAACGGTGCTGCACCTTGAAGTTGTTCTTCGTCCAGAGAAAACTGTACTCGACTGATTACCAGCGTCGCGGAAGAAAACTGTGTTGTGGAAACTCTGTAACTCAGAACAGATGGTTTCTGTGAGCGTAAAGCTGCCAGAGTAACACTCTCTCCAAAACACATTTGAACACATTATACATACAGTCACACACATGGGAAACAGACAGACGCACATATCGTCAAATACAGTGACACAATGCTGGGAGTTTCTTGGTTCTGAGGGAGTAAAAAATGTAAAATCCATCAGAGGTAATGTGGAAAACACTTGCCTCAGTATCAGGTATAGTCACACAGAGGGATTACAGCAGGCTTTAACCACAGACTGTATAAAGATGGATTATGGGACAGGTCTTGAATATCTCTCTCAGTGTGAAAAAGGCAGTAGAGGTAAACGTTTCCTAAGTGAGAAAGAAGAAAGTAAGCTCTGAGTTACCTGCAAGAGACTCACTCAGAGACCAACAAAAAACACAGACTTATGCTGTGTCTAAAGTCCTCAACTCTTCAATCACAACATAAGGCTGCTCTACAGTGGATTATCGTTAGTGACTCCTTTTTGATTATACATTATGACTTGTCCTTTTATGTTAAACAAATTAATAAGGAGTTACAATGTGATAAAATAAAAAAAAACAATATCGTCTGTTATTATTTTTTTATTTCATTCATTAATTTTCTTCTGCTTGGTCCCGTTGGGGGTCGTGGGTGACTGGAGCCTATCCCAGCAGCTTAGGGCCTGAGGCGGAGTACACCCTGGACAATGGCCAGCTGTTCGCAGGGTTAAGACTTAAAGACAGACAGTGACGGACAACCATTCACTCTCACATTCATTCCCTGATTTAGATTAGATATGTGGCCACATAATTGGTTAAATTGTGCATCTAACTTGTTTCATCAGAACAACATGGTATTGTTCTCTGGTTGATTACTTTTCATGATGCATTTTGGTAAGGTTTAAAAGCACAACATTTCAGTCACTAGACATTCAGACACCATTTAGTCAATCATTTAGTGCACTAAAATTCAACAAGAAAATGGTTTCAGACCCAGCATTAATGACATGGATTATTTTGTTAATTTTATTCACCTTTTATTCTTGTTACATTTATTCCCCCTATTAATAACCCTCACGATTAAATGCATTTCTCTCACTATTAAGTCCTGAAATGACTACTTATTTACTACAATCTAAGTTCCTTATGAGTTCAGCTCTCGTTTTGTACCAGAACAAAAAACCTGGTTGTGATTTTGGAGCAGAATAAATCACTGCAGAGACACCACATTAAACCCCTCCCACTACAGTCTCAGAGACGTGTCTTCAGAGGAGCATTTGTAGAGCACATGTGTCAGAGATGAGCCTAAAGTAAACGTATGAAAGTGACTAAAGTGTTGAATCATAGTCTCAGTGGGACAGTGATAATCCTTGACAGTTTCAAAACCATATGCTATAAGAGGCATAAATATAACGATGGAAAAAGCCACAGATCAACTAATTCAAATAAATGAGGCTTTGAACTACATTCATGTGAAAAGCTATTGCCCTCTCAGTGTAACTTGAGTTTCCTTCAAATAAATTAAACTTTGTTTGTAGTAACGTCTGTACAAACTGCTCTGCTCTCGTCAGGATGGTATTCTCCTCGGGGCAGTGGGAGCTTACGACTGGACCGGGGCTGTGCTGAAAGAAACTAAACACGGCAAAGTGGTCCCACCCAAATCCTCGTACAAGGACGAGTTTCCAGACGAGCTGAAGAACCATGGAGCTTATCTGGGTAAGGGTCAGAAAAGACACTGAGAACCTGCTGAGGCTCAGTTGCAGAGACCAGAAATCAATAATTGAAATATAAACGTGTGGTATTGTGGTTGATTGAGAAAGTGACAGGAGAAAACATACAACAACAATTATAATAGCAATCGCATTGAACAGTATTGCTCAAAATAATAGCAGTACAGAGTGACTAACAAGAATAATCCAAGTTTATAGAATAATTTTTAATGCTAAGTGTTAGCAGTAGGTGCAGTAGATTCTCAGAAAACAACAAGACCCAGCATTCATGTAATGCACGCTCTTAAGGCTGTGCAATTGGGTTATTAGTTGAAAGGGGTGTGTTAAAAAAAATAGCAGTGTCTGCCGTTGACTGTACAAACTCAAAACTATTTTGTACAAACGTTTCTGTTTCTAGGATTTAGCAATCCTGTGACTCACTGAACTAATATTTAGTTGTATGACCACAGTTTTTTAATCTGTATGGCACCAACTTTGGGCACCTCTGAGCTGTTCTTCCACTCCATGGTTCTTTAACAAGATTCCACAATTCATTTACATTTCTAGGTTTTGCTTCAGAAACAGCTTCTCAATTGGATTAAGGTCCGGGGATTGGGCTGGCCACTCCACAACATTAATTTTGTTGGTTTGGAACCAAGATTTTACTTGTGTGTTTGGGATCATTGTCTTGTTGAAACAAACATTTCCAGGGCATGTCCTCTTCAGCATAAGGCAACATGACCTCTTCAAGTATTTTGACAAATGCAAACTGATGCATGATCACTGGTATGAGATAAATAGGACCAACACCATTGTAGGAGAAACATGCCCATATCATGATGCATGCTTCACTGTCTTCATTGTCTTTACTGTGCACTGTGGCTTGAATTCAGAGTTTGGGGATTGTCTCACAAACTGTCTGTGGCCCTTGGACCTGAAAAGAACAGTTTTACTCTCATCAGTCACAAAATGTTTCTCCATTTCTCTTTAGGCCAGTTGATGTGTTCTTTGGCAATAATGATTAGCTTTACACAGACGTCTTCTAACTGTCACAGTACTTACAGGTAACTCCAAACTGTCTTTGATCATCCTGCAGTTTATCATTGGCTGAGCATTTGCCATTCTGGTTATTCTTCGATCCATTTTAATGGTTGTCTTACATTTTCTTCCACGTCTCTCTGGTTTTGCTCTCTATTTTAAGGCATTGGAGATCATTTTTTGCACCACTTTATAAGTTGTCCCCTCTCCAATAAACTTTTTAATCAAAGTACGCTGTTCTTCTGAACAATGTCTTGAACGATTGATTTTCCTCAGGCTTTCAAATGCATGTTCAACAAGTGCTGGCTTCATCCTTAAATATGGACCACCTGTTCACGCCTGTTTTTACACAAAATTGATGACCTCAGTGATTGAATGCCACAATGCTATTTTTTGAACACACCCCTTTCAACTAATGTGAGTGAGCACTAAGAGTGTGCATATCATGTATGCTGGGTCTTGTTTGATTTCTGAGAACCTACTGCACCTACTGGTAACTTGTTTGCCACTTAGCCACTTAAATATACAAAATACACTTAAATACAAAAAAATCTGGATTATTGTGGTTAGTCACATTGTACTGCTATTATTTTGAACAGTACTGTATAAGAACAACAGGGCAAGTTAACAATTTTGACATTTTTTTTTATTATAAAAATAAATGTATTTTTTGAAAAGCGTGGAAAGTGTGGTAGTGATGTGTTTGTGTGATGATAATTGGTAATAATCATGTGTTAATTATTTTGGACCTTCACAAATGACTGGTTGGAAATATGATGCAGAAAATAATTGTATACTTAGCTTGAGGGATGGTATGGGCTAACCAATCAAAGGCCATGTGTTGTGTTGAATGCCTAATCTTTTCAAATAAGAAATTCTACTGGTGTTATATATGTAGCTTGGTACTACACCGCCCACTCGGCCGCCTAACAAAAATAAATAATGCTAAAAACAGATTTATAAACAGGTGGGGCCAAAATTTGCCAAATTCTACCCTTTTGTTTATAATGGAGACTCTGCCTGGCCTTTTCATACTAAAATCTTAATAGTTTTGGTTTGTTTCACATTCGAAGAATTATATTTGGTGCAGGTAATGTTGATATGTGTGGCTGTGATTTGAAATAGTGTTTGAGCTACAACTGCCTTCATTTAACCCTTTAAACCCGAACCTGTTTTTTGGTGTGTCTGCTCGAAAAGGACATGTCCACAGTAAATTGACTATTTCTGTAACTACTAAGGTGTATTTCAAAAATTCTGGTGTCAAAATGAAGGGGGCACAATTTTTCAATGTGAATGTTACAGTTTCAGAATAAATCAAGATGGAAAACAGCAAAATAAACCCAAAAACATTTCGCCTATAAAAACAAACAAAAAAAAAAACATTATTTGAATTAATATCCCTTTAAATGAAGGCAGTTGGTGTTCAAACACTATTTTAAATTACAGAATTACAGCCACACATGTCAACATTTACCTGCTCCAAATATAATTTTTCTAATGTGAAACAAACCAAAAGTATTAAGATTTTATTATGCCTCCATTATAAACAATAAGACAGAATTTGGCATGTTTTGGCACCACCTGTTTTTGTTTGCTTGCTGTTTGGTCTGTGTTTGGAGTAAATGTAAATGGTAAATTGTAGCTGAGTCTCAGCTGATCAATTTGATGTGCTGCTTTGCCAAATTAGGCTTTGAATGTTTCATTCATTCATTTTCTATCGCTTTGTCCCGTTAGGGGTCGCAGGTGACTGGAGCCTATCCCAGCAGCTTTGGGCCTGAGGCAGTGTACACCCTGGACAGTGGCCAGTTAATCGCAGGGCTGACATTTAGACACAGACAGTGACAGACAACCATACACTCTCACATTCATTCACTAGGGACACTTTAGAGTTGCCAATTAACCTATACATGCATGTCTTTGGACGGTAGGAGGAAGCCGGAGTACCCGGAGAGAACCCACGGTAACACATGGAGGACATGCAGACTCCTCACAGAAAGACCGGAGTCAGCCAAGAATGTTTAAGTCAACCGGGTTTTGGACTCAGGAGTGCTAACCACTCTGCCACGTGCACTCCCTTTGAATGTGTGTTGCATTAAACTCTATGGTCCCCCAGTGTGACAAGCCCCCCCATTGAAATGCTCTTGTGCGGAGATATTAATCCTTTTAGTTTTTCCACCATATTACCTCACATACATAGATACAAATACATACAAAGTAAAGAAGTATAATGCACACAATAAACCAGTATTGTTCTCGAAAAACCAGCTCATTAAAAATAAGACATTTTGTCCTTCATTCAAATAACTTATAATATTAATGAGGGACCAAGGGACTCAAAGCGCACACAGGCCGTCCATTATTCATTCATACACAGCCTACGACCTCATTCTTCATCATTCTTACACATTCATACGAGTAAAGTGTCTTGCACAAGGACACAACGATAGTATGAATTGTGGGGAGAGGGGGACTCGAACCGCCTACCTTCAGGTTGAAAGACTACCGCTCTGTTTAGCTGGTCCTAACTCACTGTACAGTAGACAGCTGTGAGGTAAATAGACTCATCTAACAAACCGGTTTACTTTAAAATTGTTAAAGTTTAATTCTGAAGAACATGTCAAGATGCCTTTGTTTTAATCCTTTATTGTATGATAACGTAAATAACTGAGAACTTCCAGAGTGCAAAGGAAGTGTACATACTCTGTCATTATTAAAACAATGGCTTTCTTAGTATTAAAGGTTATCTTCTGAGAGAAAGGTTTCTGGTACCTCACACGCTCACTCACACGTTTATTGCAGCTGGATCACAATCTTCATGACTCTGGTTCTGTTTATCTCTAGATTAAACTCATATTATTTTATGTGTTTGTTCCAGGTTATTCTCTGGGTTCCCTGACCTCGTCCCACGGCTCTCAGATCTACGTGTCTGGAGCGCCGAGGTTCAACCACACGGGGAAAGTCATCCTGTTCACTCTGAAAAACACCGGGAGCCTGACCATCCTTCACTCGTTGCTGGGACGACAGGTCTATCTCTGAAACTGTTCATGTGGAAACTCTGAGATACAGTCCTGTTACACGTGTGGGACATATGGCTCTGTGTGTTCGGGATGATCCAGACTCTTTTCCCAAGCAACAGACCCTAATTAAAACCGGACACAGCCATGAGAGCTGATTCAGGGAGAGGATTTTAGTCTGAAATTTATGAATCCTTGTTCCCAGCGTTAGTGATATGCACATTTACAGTAAGCCCTGAGCCTTTGAAGCTAATCTTATAAGGATTTTTGATGACAGGTTGAGTTTCTGGAGCCAGAAGTTACCAAAAACAGAATAAACTTTGGGGTTTGGGTCCAGTTAAAGGTACAGTTCTGAGCAGAGGGAACAAACTTAGCACTGTTCAGTGGTCATTAACCTCTTTAAGCACCAGATCGACTTCCTTAGTTTTGGTGAAAGTTGCTTTTTATTTAGGCTAACTTTATGGATACTTTTTCTTTTCTTTTAAATCCACTTTTTTATTTGATAAACCAGATATAATTTTACATTTTTTAAATTGCAATGTTAAAATTAGATCTAACTAACACACAAACAAGATTTATATTGCTAACCAATGATTTTCAGCTGCAGCTTTTACTAATACCCTATTGGAGCAGTGTAGGCCTACTGCACAATACCCTATTTATTACTATTTACTATTTATATTTATACTATTTATTCACACAAAACTATCTCTAATGCTTCCTTTTACTCAAAGGTTAAAACTAACATGGCTTCCTAAAATAATGTGGTACTTATAAATAAAATAAACACTGGGGCTTGAATGCTTTGTGTAATTTATATTTAAATCTGCAGTTTAGCTTTAGCCAATGAAATACTGCAATATATTTCATCTTGTTAACCCTCGTAAATGTTTCCTTTTTTAAATGTAATCAGACACACTGGACTAGACACTTTCTGATTCAAAGTTGACAAGCCGTGTAGACGACCCTTACTCCAGAGTTAAGAAATAACTTGAGTGTGATTGAGTGTAATTCTATGTCTCGTGTTAAGCACTGTTCCTGAGGTCAGTGTGAATATGACTGAATCTACGTGATCGCAGAGACACACAGAAACTTTCCTCAGCGTACAGCAGCCTGTCTTCAATATAATAATATAACTGCTATGATTAAAACAATAAAGCTTTGGACGTTTATATTTAAGAAGCAGGAGAGAACTGTCAATCACACCTGTGTTTAGTCCCATTGTGGGGTTAACATTACAGCTAATTGTCCAAAAACTGGGAAAATCTACAAATGGTGTTCTTAGACCAGAATTAGAGTTAGAAAAATATTGACTTGTGGCTGACTTGAGTCAATGAGAGGTCACTTCTTTATGAGCCAACTTCCTAAAGCCACTTCCAGTGAGTTTTCCTGCTGTATAGGATATTTTGTAATTTTGTTTTAGTCATTTTTACTACAAATACAATGACAGAGATCACTTAGACTCCATTTTAGACTCTTATGTTGTTCTCTAGATCGGCTCATATTTCGGGAGTGAGCTATTGTCAATGGACGTAGACGGTGACGGACAAACGGACGTCCTGTTGGTGGCTGCTCCCATGTTTTACAGTCGGGGCTGGGAACAAGGCAAGGTCTACATCTACACAGTAACACCACAGGTAAACATCACCACACGTGTATCTGTTATTGTGATGCTGTTAAAGAAGTTTTTGTTTTAAATCTCAGTTGATGTTGTGTGTCCAGTTGTTGTTTGTCCTTCGTGGGGAGCTGGAGCCCTCTCACCTGTCCCAGAATTCCCGTTTTGGGTCAGCGCTGGCCCCGTTGCTCGACATGAACGGAGATGGCTTCATGGAGCTGGTGGTGGGAGCGCCGCTAGAGGACGACCACCAGGGAGCACTGTATCTGTTTCACGGACAGGACAAGTCCATCCAGCTGCAACACAAACAGGTGATGGCTCAATCAGGACTTGTAACCATATTAACTGTATTTAAAACTGATAGGTCCTGTTGTCTGTCTCTGCAGCGGGTGTCGGCGGCCGGGTTTAACGCAGGTCTGCTGTACTTCGGTCAAAGTATTCATGGAGTTTTGGATCTAAACTCTGATGGACTGGTGGATCTTGCAGTGGGAGCTCTGGGGGCAGCTGTCATTATCTGGTAAGACATTACCCTGACACAGACATCATTTTAACTAGTCTTCATTAGCCATCTAAAAGCTCCACTACCTGATTTTCTTTTTATCGTCACGGTTTCAGCCCCACCACTGACTCAGCTGACCTGAAACTTTTATTTCAGAGTTTATCATTAGACTGTATTTATGTCTGTCTTGTTAAACATTGCATCAAAGAATAGTCAACATTTACTTGCATTGAATTTTTTTCTCTATTTTAAAAAAAAAGACATTTTACACAGAATAACCCATTTCTTGGTTTATTTTCTTGGTCCTTTCTTGTTAACATCAGAGTGTCTGGCTGTGGTTTGATCATTTTCATCTAAAAACATTTTTAAGCCTAGGTGACATCTCAAGGTCAAATCTTTTCACAGATGACTCCAGTTAGAATAAATATATATTTTTTTAATAGCTTTTTTCCACCTACTGTAGTAGGCACTCAAAGCGCTTTGGGAGATTAACTGTCAAAGTAAATGATAATCGCTGTTTAAATATAACACAAGTTGGTGAGGACCTAATGTTTGAAAATCCATGCTATAGTTTTTATTCCACTGAACCTTTTTATCGTATATACATATAAATACATATACTACTAACTTTAAAAAAAAAAATTCCAACCAGGTCTCGAGGTGTGGTGCGGATTCAGGCCAAACTGACCTTTGAACCTGAAAAAGTGAACATCTTTAACAAGGATTGTCATCGCGGAGGGAAGGACGTGACCTGTATGTCTGTGATTATCTGCCTGAGTCTGGAGTCCAGGACCAAGACCGGGACCAAGACCAGGACCGAGACCAAGACCGAGGCCAGGACTGAAGTCGTGGGTGAGAGTACTTCAGTAAAGTTAGTTCACAATGAGACAAAAAGAATAAAAAAATACAGAAAAAATGCAATGTCCAATCAAAATTGAAAAAGCATCTGCATTTTCTTTTATAGCTTAGAAATAAAAAAATACTTTCAACAAGCCCAGATTTGTTAGGATTAGTTTGTTGTGTACAAAAATGCATAATGTAATCTATAGTTTATGTGGCAGGGCACTTAGTGGAATGAGGTGGGTACAAGCCAAGGTTAACTGTGTTATTTTTAATCCAAATTTTACTCATGTCATTATTGTACTTTTACTATAGAATGTATTTATTAAGATTTCCATTTGTATATACTTTTTTTTTTATTTTAGATGAAAATTAGTTCTGAGAGCTACAATCTGATACAAATATTTTTGATTAATACTCCTCTATATTGTCCCTGCACAAATAAACGAAATAAATAAAACAAAGTCACAAGGGTAATTTGCATAAAACAAGCTACCTCTGTGACTATTTTACAGTTCAGAAATTGAACCTTTAACCAAAAAATACTAATGTCTTGCCACCAAAAATTGCATATAAGGGGCTAATGGTCAAGGAAACGTGGCTAGGTAAAAGGACTTAGAAGCTAATTAATATTAATAATGAGAATTAAGATAGAGACTGACGTTGATCTTACAACTTTTAATCCAGTTAGTAGATGATTACGTAATTAAAATGTAAAATAACTAAATAACATTTTCTTTTTGGGCGTAGGAATTATGTAAACTACATGCATTTTTTCTATTATGATTTACTTGTTTCATTGTAACATAGGTGTGAGTAATGGCAGGCAACACTCACACCTATGTTTCATTGTAACATAGGTGTGAGTGTTGCCTGCCATTACTTCAATTACTACTTTAATTAGTTTTATTGCTGTAAAACTCTTTAAAGTGAAGAAAACACATAATTGTAATCTTTTAATGATTAACTAATGTGTTTAAGAGAAACAGAAACCTAACTTTGACTTTAAATTCAAAGTCTGTAATTAGTAACTACTTCCATCAGTGGCATTATCCCCAAGTCTATGGGGTGCATCCAATTAAACAGTTTACTTTCCAAAATATGTCTGAGGGTATTTTACTAATTACTATTGAGGAAACATGTCACAGTTTTTCCTTAATCCTGGCCTGAGGCTGTCTGTGGATGCTGCAGCAGCCTATGTCTCTCATGTGCTCAGATACATATACACACTCAAACATACATATTGCTTTTGTGTACTAACATGAACTTAAATTTTAGGTGAGGTTTTGCTTCTCTGAACTATTCCATGTAGGGAATAAACTTGATCAAAAAGTATCTGCCTGGAGGCTTTCAGCTAAAAGCAGCTTCTCTTCCTCGAGCTGTGGTGTCACTAAAAACTAATCTCTGTCCCGTTGCAGCTGCATGGTACCGTCTGGTGCTGGACGAGAGACGCTTCACGCCCAGAGCAGTTCTGGACGAACCGTCTCGACATCAGCCCAGGACTCTCTCTTTGACGACAGGACTTCAGAGATGTCAGCGACTGGGCTTCTCCGTTCAGGTCTGAACCATCCCAAACTGAAAAGAAAGAAACAAGTACTCACCTTTTAAACATAATGATACTGACTTGTATTTTTGATTATTTTTGATTATCAGGAGACGGCAGATTATGGGCGTCCCATCACAGTTGTGTTAGAAACAGGGCTGCAGGACAAAGGAGAAGGACCGGTTTTGGACCCGGACTGGCCCAACACTCTGCGGGCCAAGGTGAGGCGCCACTTTGGATTGGGTTGATTAGTGCTGCTGCATAAGATTAACATTTCCCAAACCTCCTGGAGTCAGTGTTAGAAGCTCCTTATTCTAACACTTGGCTCTGTCCAAATGTGGAATGGTAGCTTGTGCTGTGGAAACATGGTAAAGCCCTTCCCTTTTGTGGATACAGTTAATAAGACTTTTCCAATTAACACTGCCCATGTTGTGTACTGTGTTGAATGTAATATAATTGTGGTGTTTTTTATGTGGGCTTTACTAAAACCAGACTCAGATAGATATGCAAGCTGTTCAGCATTTTGCCAAAGACAACACAGAAGCACAACATGGTAGTAACCCAATCTTAGAGGTGCCAGGTGTGGAAGCGATCATCATGGCACCACAGGTAGGGACTTAATCCAACACTTTAAACAGAGAGAACTGGATTTCTGTCCTACATACGACAAGTTATCTGGGCCTCAAATAGCACCTAGATCCTTTGTCCTATTTATAATTTCTTTTTTTTCTCTTTGTCATAGCTTCCAATAAACCTGTTTTAACCATAAAAAAATATAATTGTGCTAATAGGAAAAAACAAGATCCAGCTAATGCCTCCAGTGCCTAAACAGAATAATTTTAGACTCACGCCTTGATGTGATTTTATGTCTCCACAGCGATCAAATGAAGGCTGTTTACTCTAACCAACTCTTCTCTACTAGTTCTTTGTCTTTGGCCTTTCCATGAGCACTATTGGGTTATGGAATACCTGCAGCTGTCTGTTCATTTCTCTTCTGAAACATAAATATTTGTTGTTTTTGTCTCTCGTTGCAGCTTCCTTTTTGGAACGGCTGTGAACAGGAGGACAGCTGTGTTCCAGACCTCATCCTCCACAGCCACACAGACCTCCTCAGTTTACAGTCAGTGGCTGTTCATCAATGAAAACTCAGCTGGGATTACTTTGGATGGGTTTTTAAAAAAAATACTGTGTGTGTTTGACCAAAGCCAGTTCTGCAGCTTGGGGGAGGGGCAGCTGGTGTCAGTGTGTGGCCACCAGGGTGCATCAGACGGGCAGCAGTACGTCGTGGAGGCAGGACGTCGGAGGTTGGTGGTGTTCGCTCGACTTGAGAATCAGGGCGAGAACGCTTACGGTGCAGCCATCCACATCTCAGCCTCCAGCAACCTCCTCTTCTCCAGCCTCATCGTCAAGGTGCACCGCTCATGTTCATCCACTTCTGCTGTGGCCTGTTAAAGGGATGGTCCTGTTTTTAGTAAAAGGTCTGTGACACAGTTAGGAATAGATTATCAAGAGATCAAGCTCAAGATTGTTTCGTTTTTCCTGAAGGAGATTTGTCTTGGACATACAGGCTGCCACACAAAGAGTACAATACTCACTATACAGACATTAAACATGACAAACATTTAAACATAAAGACATCACAACCCTGCCTTTTGTTGAATATGTTTAGGAGATTCACTGAAATGGGTAGGAATGAGTTCTTATAGCTGTTTAGGTATCTTGTTTTTAGTCGCTGGGATGGGAGCAGCTCATACTGAGAGTGTAGAAGAGTCTTTTAATACAATCTCCTCAAACATCTGCTGTAATGATGGATATTCTTCTCTATCACTTCGAGCACCTTAGATTAATTTTCTACAGTCAAGTTACCAAACCTTCTGTTCAATTCCAAATACCCTCACTCTCCGAAGGAAATACAGTTGTTTACTTATTCATCTTAATACTTTGGGGACGTGTTATCCTTTGTACCATTCTTGGTTCTTTCCGAGCTAAACACTGCAGACTGTTGATTGGACAATAGATTATTCTTACTACTAAAAATGAGAAGAAAAAGAAAAAAACATAAAATGGGGATGTTTGTTTTTAAATGAAGTATGTCTTGTTCTTGTAATAATATTTATATTTTAAGCAGAAATAATCATATATCAGATAGAGTTGTCAATCATACGTCTCTCACTTTGTCATACTTCTGATGATATCACTAAACTTCTCAACATCATATCACACCAGGGTTTACTCTCGTGTTTATATTATATATATTGGCAACAAATTTATATCTTGTTTAGAAACACAGCTCAGAGGAAACACAAGCCTCTTCATAAGAAACCAAACTAACCCGAGCTACAGTGGGTTAGTCTGGTTTACAGAAGACTATCCCTTTAACATTAAGCGAGCCGTTTTAAGATCTTAGTGTAACAAAATTTTTCTATCGGTTTGTGGCTTTGGCATTTATTTGAAAAACCAAATACCACCAAAGTATACAAATTATAATTTTCTTCTATTTCCTCTAGGAGCAATCAGATATTCAGATTGAGTGTCCCTCAGAGGACAGACTGACCACCAGGAGGAGCTGTAACATCAGTGCTCCCTTCATGAAGTCTCTCTCTCAGGTGAGTGTCTCCAGATACAAATACAATCATGTCAACGTTTATACACATTTTTACAGATATTCCTTTTTTACAAAGTCCTTTTTTTAAGATTACTGGAAATTAATTTTGTTGTGGGATGTTACCTTACTTTCTCGCGTCTTATAGTCACAAAAGGTGCAGGAACACAGGAGGTAGTCACAGAGGCACGACAGAGCTAAACACAGGTTGACATAAACAGGAGAATTCAACATTTTAGAAAATGGATGTATGTGCACAAGAAAAAAAAAAACACTTTTGTGTATTTATGCAAATTAGCCATGTGCATTCTTCATGTAGTTTGTCTGGCATGAATTATGACACTAGGACATTAAGATGCAGCATAAAAAGAGACAGTGGCTCGTCCATTTGCTGTGGTGCATGGAGCATAGTTGGCACAAAAGACTGACAGAGTTATGATATATTCATTCTAAATATAGTACCTCTCAGACAAAGAGCTTCCAAGGCTCTCAGTTTAACGCAGCCTACTTCTGTTTACTGTCATACAATCAAACAAAGCAGGTGTAATGAGAACTTCCTGCAGCTGTGGCTCTAATGACATCCATAAAAACAAGGAGGAATACACCACAACTGACAACTATCACTGAAATCCTTCATTAGTCTAATGTCTGTTGCTGTAAACATGATCACGGCCCCGCCCATCGCACCGCTCAGCCCCCAAGGGCCCACTTCACAGAGGCCACTCCGCTTAATGAGTCCAGACTAAAGTTACGGTTATTGTTGAGTTTTTTTTACTTAACAAGATTTCAGCTTCAACATCAGGTGAGACGAGGCCTGAGGGAAACACATGGCAGCACACAGTCTGGCCCAAAGAGAGACGCAAACAACAAGATACTGTCGACTGTTGAAGGATTAGAAGAATGTAAAGTATCTGTTTTGACTTTCATGTTGGCGGTTTAGAGCCGGTGAAGACAGTGGGTGGACAGAGAGCTTTTCCCTTGACTCTATATGAACAGTGTCAGGGCTTGTCACGACATACTACACTAGTCCTTTTGAGTTTTTTTTTTACATCACTTCAGTTTTAACATCTTTTTCTTTAAGGTGTCTTTTAATGTGGAGTTTGAGCTCAGTCGGTCGGTTTTCCTGGATCACATACGGATCGTCATGGCAACCACCAGGTGAGTCTCAAAGACACTAAATAAGACATTAAATAAAACGAATTTGCTTGAGTTTGATTTGAACTGTTTTTATGTGTTTTTAGTGAAGGAGACGAGGGGTTTCCTGACGACAACATCAACGAAGTCTTCCTCCCTCTGAAATATCAGACCGAGGTGCTCTTCACCAGGTAGGTCCTAGGTTTCAAATGTATCACTGCCTCGGGTTAAGTGTGAGCCAAGATCTAATAAAGCATTTGTTTTCTTTCACAGAGACACCAACCCTCCTCGATTTGAGCTCAAAACAGCCTCCTTATCGTCTTTGTCTCGGGACAAAACCAACAGCAGCTTGCATACCTTTAACCTCACCTTTTATGTACAAACCCTTTTTCAAATGGCACGATAAACATTTATAACATTTGACTTTTATCACATCATATTTTTTGTCAAATACAGCTGCAGAACCTGGGTCTGTTCCCGGTGGAGAACCTGTTGTTCAGAGCTGATGTGTGGTCCGTGACTCCGCAGGAGAACCAGCTGATCCAGGTCTTAGACTACAGCCTCGAGCAGGTGACAGGACGAACTATGGCTCAGTCCAAATACATACATCTATTTATCAGCTGCATGTTATATTTTCATTAGCTTTTTATTTCACTGAGCAATACAGTGTATAGATGTAGACCGATTATTTTCTAAATTAGATTCATGAGTCTTAATAAACAAATTACATGGTGCATCTCCAAATATTACTTATCTAAAATTAACACTCCTTTTTTCTGTTGCGTCACAACTTTCCACAATAAAGAGAAGAAACAGTGGTTTGAAAAAGAGTTAATTTTTAAGTATTTGGATTGAGCCTATTTAAGTCTTCATCTAGTATTAATTTAGTTTTAGTCTAAGATTTCTAAAATAAAAAAAACAACCAGCTCTAAATCTATTTAATCTATGCTTTCCAGGCATCTGGGTCCTGCTCAATGCCTCAGATCACATCTACCAATCAGATTAAAGAAGAGGATCTGTCTCGTCTGACACAACTGGTGAGACTAAAAACATCACCTCATGGTCATCTCATGTCTTTGACGAGAGGCTTGTGGACAACAGTCAGTTTTTACTCATGAAGTGGAAAGGATTAGGGATAGAAACAATTTTTTTGAAATAGAAAAAATGCCCACACAGACCTAAATAAGTGTTGCGTTTGATGCAGAATCACAGTAACAGTGGGAGTGTGGCGGTCCAGTGCAGACTGATTTTACCCACGTCCAGAGAAGTGAAGATTACAGTCAGAGGGCGACTGAACACCTCTGCTCTGCTCGCTGTAAGTCACTGTCAACACCGACCAGTGCAGAAACAAAGAGACAAACTTTGTATTTTTTCAATCACTCTCTCGCATTAAGTGAGTGGGAATGATGTGTTTCTCTGTTAACTATAGAGTATGGTCTGTTTCAGGTGAGCTTCAGATCTCTAGAGCTGCTGACGACTGCTTCCATCGACCTGAACCCCTCCAGTCCAATGTTTCTGCAGGAGGACCGTCCCATCCGACAGGTCTCATTTTCAACTCTTAACTGTCTGTCTGGCTCATTTATTTAAAATGTTTTGTGTATATATGTTTTGGCTGTACATGTTTATAACTGTCAGCTGGTTTTTGTGAACTATAATATTTACTATAGGTTTTTACTGCCATCTGCTGGCAGTAAAAACCTATAGTAAATATTATAGTTCACAATATTATATTATTTACTATAGGTTTTTACTGCCATCTGCTGGGACAAATAAGTATTACAGCCAGTTCTGCTGCTGTTAATAATCTCGGCAGGTTTGAGTGATGTCTAAGCCTGTGACAAAATAGATTATATGAAGGATTATAAAATATCTGTTGTGTCTGCAGATTGTCCTGGAGCTGAGGAAGGAGGAGGACCACAGTGTCCCGTTCTGGATCATTGTGGGCAGTTCTCTTGGGGGTCTACTGCTGCTCGCCCTGCTGGTGCTGGCACTGTGGAAGGTTTGTGGGATTCATATATATTCATACAAAAAGCAACCAATGGTATACTTTTATATTTCATATTTGGAGCTGTATCCGATTTTGTTTTTCAGCTCGGCTTCTTCAACAGACGGAGACGAAAGGAAGAAGAGGAAGAGGCTGTGGCCAAAGGGAAAACAGCAGAGGAGCTTTAACAGGGCCATTTTTATCACCAAAAAATGTGACGAATGTGTCCAACTTTAACAGCAGAGGACTAATGAGTACAATGTGTGCCTTGATTTTGGCACTAACTTAAGAGTGCGCACACATAAGAGTCGATAAGTGCCGTCTAAAGCGTCACAAGCCTCCACTCTGTCACTCAGGGACCCTTTAAGCCCCGCCCCCAAAGATTTAATCCAGCCATGTATCAATTTATTGTTACAAGAACATTTATTGAGATGTTCTTTGACAGAGACAGAGTCAGAAAGCCACTGTGGAATAATTGTGATTGTGAAAATGCTGAGAGGATGATGAAGTGGGAACTCACAAACAAACCTTTGCAATCTGTGGCTTTGAGCTCTGTACTCACCAGCCTCTTATACATATTTGATAATGTACAGTGTGGGTCAGGAAAGGAACGTTTCTATTCTCAAAACAGGTCTGTAGTGTCCCCAAAAAGGGTACTGTATCGTACTAACTTGGGGAAGCTTTGGCCCTTTGATTCCATCAGATACGACGATAGATAATCCTCACAGAAGCAGAACATAAAAATGGAGATTTCTTAACATTAAGCATAAGTAGAGTTCATTTGCAAAAACAGATAAATGTCATTTTGGAAATCAGTGAATTCAGTGAAGTCATTTATTCTTTGCATAGCCCTGTTTTCAAAGCCCAAATCCATATTAATGGTTCTAATTGTTTGGTTTGACTGATATCACCTTTAGCAAATATAAAAAAACTGACAATTTATAAAAACAAAGTTATCTGCTTTTGCAAATGAACTCTTCATAAGTAGATTTATGTGAGTCCCTAAAATGTATGAAGGATTTATGAAATTTTTTATATTAATTATTGTCAACACACCCAAGACCATCTCAAAATTTGACAATATCTGACTCTGGGAAGTCTCTGTTTCTTGTGTCCAGTGACTTCTGTCTCTGGACACAGCTCAGAGGAAACACAAGCCTCTTCAGAAGGACCTCAACTGAGCTGAACTGAAACTTTTCTAGGTAATAATGACAAAAAGTGATGTAAATGTTAGTCATAAAGCACAAAACTCAAGTTGCTCCAAAATTTTAATATGATTTTACAGTTTTTTTATCTGTTCACTGGAAGCAAAATTACACTTGAGGAACAAACATATGTTTTCAACAATTACAGTATATCCCAACCACATCATGGCAAAATAAGGTGGTTGTATAATTGCTACAGACAGATGGGCCAATTACAATTTCCTACAAATAAAGTGGTTAAATATAATTTATAAGCTTGGTAACAAAAGCCAATCAGCATCCTTATACTAGTTACCTCTTATTATAGAGATACATAATGACCACTCAACAGTGTGGAGGACGTAATATCACACAGGGGTAATTCAATCCTTATTATGGCTTATTTTACAAATCCACAATAGAGCTAAAGGGGAACAAGGGCTTTACATTGGAGCAGGAAACATATTTTTGTAATAAAAATAATAATAATGGCTTGGCTTTATATAGCATCTTACACAATACTCAAAGCAAGGGCTGCTCAATTATGAAAAAAAAAAGAAATCACAATTATTTTACTTGATTACTCATTGACTCATTCAAATATGTTGGATATATTGAACAAAAAGTTGAATTCTCCTTAAAATAATAATATATTCAAATGTATAAATGGCTTAAAAAATAAAATAAACAAAAATAAGAAATAAAGATAAATAAATAAGATCAACAATGTAGTGCACTTTTGACAATCTGGTGAAAAACAAGAGGAGACATAGTCAATCTGCAAATCTTACAAATAATGTGTTTTAAAATGTGTTCGGGACAAAATAACAGAAAAACAGAATGTGACTCCAGTTTTAGGACGACCGCTGAACCACCTGAGCCACAGGACCTCGAGAGTACACTACTTTAAATAATAATCTTATCAAAACTAATGTTTGTTTTGAATTAGAGTGAATTGAGTAAAAGTAGTCTAACTATTACAAAAGAATTTCCCAGATCAAAGTCTGACCAAAGTTCAAAGAACTTCCAGCATCCGTTCAGTGAAGACTACCTAAACTGGCTGGTATTTTTGTTCCCTCTTAAAGCCTTTAACTCGATTGTAAATGTATTTTTTTGTCTTATTGTAAATGATTTGTGTAATTCTGTATCTGATGCACTTTTGTTGTATAAACTTGAACTTTTTTTGTAAATACACAAATATAAGACACAATAAGGAGAGTGGCATTTGTGTTTTTGGATTAATTTGAGATGCCACTGTGTTTCTGTAGATGGGCTTTTTTATATGAAATGTATTAAACTTGATTTAACTGGTAAACAATATTGTTTTTGTCATTTCTGGACATTAATACCGGTCTTGAGTACTACATATTTCATTTTTATATTTGTTTGTGTAATTAAGAAAGGTCCAACACATTTTAAAGGGACCAGAAGATATTTAATGAACAACATTCATTCGGCAGAAAAACAGCTCTTTCAAAAGATCCATATATTTTAATATCTTTAACTTTGCAAATAAAGTCTTCTGCAGGAAAAAGTTACAAAAAATAAACATGTGAGCAGAATTACCACATTTATAGGTTTTCAGGGATAGTAGATAGTCCAGTATTTTGAAAAAGGAGGCACAATAAAAAACTCACAGGAAACGAGATCGTAGGCGACTTGAAGAACAGCGAGGGCTGGTTCAACTATAGGTGTTATTTTAGAGAGTCTGGTTAAACCTACAGGACAGATGCTATACTGAACAACATGGATTGTCTCCTGCTTTGGGCTTTTGAACAACAGAGAGCAGCCAGAGGACGCCTTGAGATCAGTGAGCTGCAGGACAGTCCTTCATCTCGACTGAAATAAAACTCTACAATCAATCAGTCTGTGGAAGAGGACGTCTGAATCTTAATTTGAAGAGACAAGTGAGTTTTCCCTCAGGGATGAAATACCCGATTTTTATATATATATATTTATATATATTTTATATATTGTGGTTTAGCCCTGCTTTGGTCCTGGTTTAGTCCTGGTTTGGTCCTGGCTTGGTCCTGGTTTGGTCCTGGCTTGGTCCTGGTTTGGTCCTGGCTTGGTCCTGGTTTGGTCCTGGCTTGGTCCTGGTTTGGTCCTGGTTTAGTCCTGGTTTGGTCCTGGCTTGGTCCTGGTTTGGTCCTGGCTTGGTCCTGGTTTGGTCCTGGTTTAGTCCTGGTTTGGTCAGATATGGATGACCCATATATCTTCCCTTTGTGAATGAACTGAATAACAGACCTGAGCATTTCAGGAACATTTTGGTTTATACATGTTCTATATAAATGGGGTGCACGTGGCAGAGTGGTTAGCACTCCTGTCTCACAGCAAGAAGGTTGTGCGTTCAAAACCAGTCTGACACAAACATCCTCGGTCGACTCCGGTCTTTCTGTGAGGAGTCCTCCACGTGTTACCGTGAGTTCTCTCTGGTTCCTCCCAAAGACATGCATGTACAGGTTAATCGGTAATTCTAAAGTGTCCAATGTGAATATCAACTTTAATTTTGTATTTTTATTTGCACAACATTTTGGACATTTCAATAAAGGAGAAAAAATATAATAGAATGTTAATTGAACAAAAAAATGTGATTTTGAGTTTAAATGAAATCCACAGAACAGCAGCAAAATTTAATAGCTCTGTCTTGAATATTCAGCCTCTGTCTAAGTACTCTCTTTTCCAAAACTTCCCCCAAAGTCATTTTAACACCTAATGTGCAATTTCCTTTTGTGTATTGTGCTACTAAATGAGCTGGTATGTTAAATGTGAAAGCTGTTTCGCCTTGTTTCATCAGCTCATTACACAAAACATCACGTAATACATCAGTGCTTTAAATATCACAATTATAACAATCCTTTCTGAAACTGTAGGATTCTATGAAACAAATTATCATCCTCAGGCCTACTTTTATGTATCACACACTTGCACTAATGCTAGTTTTAAAAGTTGCTCTTACTTTTGTTACTGACAAAAACCTACTGTAGGATTCACCTTTACCTATAGTATCTCATAGACTCTCTTTTACCAAATACTGTTTTCTTCCTCTGGCTTCCAGCATATCCTCAGATTCCACTGCTCAGTGAGATTTGTGGGTAATATAGATTGATGACTGTGGCAGCAAAAGGAGCAGCAGCTCATTTGTGTGATTAATGCAAGGGCTGAGGATGAAATTAAAACCCCCAAACAAACGGACACAGGTGTTTACATCGAGGATGTGTCTGTCTACGGCGCTCACAAATCTGTACAGTGGCCTTCAGCAGCAGCAGCAGCTGTCAGTTCAGGTTTTGTTTGAGTAATTACTGCAGGGACAAACAAATGGCTGGCAACACCAGATTGTACATTTTCAACTATGCACAAGTAAGCAACAACAGTAAAGGATAAGTAAGGTATATATTTGTAATCTGTAAATGTCCGAGTGTTGATTGAGTAACATGCCTGTACCAGTCCATTTTGTGGGCCATTGCATCCTCTTTTATTCCAATCAGAAGAGAGGACTCCTTAAATAGGTGCAGGTCCTCAAAAGAGGGCTAAAGTGAACCGTACCACTTTGAAGGCACCGTAGTCTGGAGTTTCCAAAGACAGTGGTCCACTTTGGAAAAGGTGGAGCTACACATGGCAGTCAGCTGATTGGGCGATAGATAATTCTTACTCGAGCAAAGACAGGAAGCAAAAGGAAAATTATTAAAGGAGGGAACTCACTTTTTTAAGAAAGATATTTACAGTTTGGAGCATGTTGTAGAATCAACTGATCTCTGCAGAATATTGAAGGAAAGATATATGCGGTAACACTTAGGGGGCACATTTTATCATAAATTCTAGCATTAATTCATGCAGGATTCATGCATGAGTACATGCATTAAACTCTAATTAATCATATTTTTATCCTAAACCTAACCAAAAACGTAACGCTAATCTTAACCTTACGCATGTACTTATGCAACAGTCATGCATAAATTCAAGATAAATTGTGCCCTCTACTCTAAACTATTACCATAAATTATGCGTTTAATTATTAATAAACTATTAGTATTTGCTTGGTGGGCCAGATTAAGCAGCTCAATAGGCCGCATGTGGCCCCCGGGCCTTAGTTTGCCCACTTCTGCTCTATAGACTTACTATGTTTGGAAGAATCAGCCTGCTGAGCGTGTCGCTCAGGACAGGTCTGTCCCGGTGGAATTTTAAATCCATTATATCAGAGTTTTTCGTCCATCTGAGGAGACTGTGTCAATGAAATATGAATGATTCTACCATCATGTTGTCTATCATCAAATGTTGTACTTTTACTCAACGTTAAAGCTAGTGTTAATTTTCAGCAGCTGTTTGTGGTTTTAAACCACAGTCGGTGTCACAGCTCTGGCATCTTTCATTTCATGTCTACACTGCATTAAACACAAACAGAACATGTGCCTCAATAATTAAAACCCCTAATTTGGCGCAGCTCTGTGAATGTAATGTTTTGAAAACTAGGAAAATAACTGGAGACAGTTTTGATGTTGCAGCAGCTTCACGCTCAGCTACTAGTCTGTATTTAATGTTGGCAGTGTATCCAAGCTTTAAAAAGTCTGCTTCAAATAAAAATGAGACATAGTGACCTCTTCAGGGGTTTTAATGAACCAAACTGGCTTATCCCATACAACACAGTGGAAATGCTCAGAAGTTTATTTTCAGTGGCTGCCTTTATCAGATCTGCTCAAGAAAAAGAGTTCTTAATTACGCCTTTTAATTTAGCCTTAAATATGACACATTTAAAAATAAAAATAATTGAATTTTTTTATATTGAGAAACACAGTTGCATTACTTAGTGCATGTGTCATTTTGGAGAACTTTGTCACTTTGTACCTGGGACTTGATTGGACAACATGGGACGGGATGAATATGGATTCTGTTTGTTGTAAAGCAGAGGGACTGGGGCAGATACTCACTCATTCTTAATATTTACAAACTATTAAGTCTCTGCACTGACTGGAAAAATATGGACTTGGGGGAGAAAAAATAAATTGTGAGCATACTTTACTTTATAGGTTATTCGGTTCTTTCTTACAGCTCTTCTTCTCGTCCTAAAAAGGTGCAACATCCCACAACAGAAGGTAGTAACAGAGGGAAAAGGGAAAGAGGTGTTGTAGAAATGAGCAGAGCCAGAGCCAGAATTTTTGTAAATACAACCAATGTGAGTGGGTAGCAGTGTGTTTACTTGTGCACATCGGCCAGATACTTCTTGTTTTGCAATGTATTTCCCTATTACCTTTGAGAAGAGCTTTTACATAAAACATCACTACTGAAGCAACTCCCCTTTATTTTTTTAAAGAGAACACGCGTAGACGGGGACAGAAGGCTCAATGTCTCACAAATCTGACCGAGACGACTCGAGTAAGAGGGGTGTCGCTTTGAGAGCTTTGAGAGTGTCGCATTAGTCAAGCATTAGCATGACTAATGCTTAGTGATTCTTATAGACCCATTTTTCTCCTTGATTTGCAGTGGGACGTCCTGCTGAGAGCCAGTTCATTGAAAAGTGAAAGATCAAGAAGAAATGGCTCAACTGTGATGTGTTTCTTTTGACATAGCTTGTAAGACCTCGGCTGGTTTAATCACCTCTCAGAGGAACTACTAATCCTTTAAACTATCTCAATCCCAGAAAAGAAATCTTCAACATCAGCAATTTCAAATGACCTTGTTTAGGGGCAAGCCTTGATTGAGCACAAACCATGACACAGCCTTTTCAAAGCTTCACGTTTACATTTACTGGGCGGCAGTAGCTCAGTGGGTAGAGCAACCGTTATTCAACCGGCGGGTGGGCGGTTCGATCAAAACATCCCAAAACATAACATCTTGTTCTCCCCCGCATACTGTTGTTGTGTCCTTGGGCACTTACATTTATTCATTTAGCAGACCCTTTTACCCAAAGCGACTTGCATTGTTCTACAGTAATTACCAATGTTACAGCCACTGGAGGCAAGTTGGGTTAAGTGTCTTGCCCAAGGACACAACGACAGTATGAACTGTGGGGAGAGCGGGAATCGTACCAACTCCGGTTGAAAGACAACTGCTCTACCCACTGAGCTACTGCCGCCCACTTAACCTACATTGTCTCCAGTGATGTTCTGTAACACAGGTAAATAGCTTTAAGTACCTACTACAGTAGGTGGAAAAGCACTATATAGGGATTATTATTTAAACCAGGAACTGAATCAGCATGTGCCCCACTCACACCTGGTGTTATCATAGGTGTTATTGTCTGATCCAATCACACCTGAGTCTGGGGAGACGCAAACACATCACAGTCCCTGGATTCAGATGCAAATAAGACTCTTCCTGTTCGAAAGCCCAAGTGTGTTTTCAAAAATAACACTGCACCTAGGCTTTTCAGATTCAAATTTTAACATACATTTAAACTTACAATTCCCCGTTCTTCATTTAGAGAAAAAAAAAACTATCACAATTTAGCATTAGCTTTAGTATTTTAATACACAAAGCCAAACGGAGCCTCAGATTAAGGCAGTATTAACAAACAGTGGGCACCCAAAAGTAATGATTATAGTGTTATATAGTGTCCACCGATTGGCTCAAACAAATCACATGACTAACACAAGTCTGAACAGAGTGTAAAGTTCATTATGAGCTCATTAGGACAATTTTTAACAAAAATAAATTAACTATAAACTCTATGGCTGCCTTTAGTTTGACATGTTTTAACAGTTTTTAAATAAAACTGAAATGCATCATTCATTTTTATCTAAATGAGGGTCATAAAAAAGATTTAAGACAACATAATAAAAAAATCAACAAAAACTTGGTTACAGTAAATGATACTGATCGAGGAGGCACTGGTCGCTCCGACAGCTGTCCATCACATTCACGCACCACAGTCAGTCCAATGGTGTTATGGCAGCAACACTGAGCTAAGGCAGAACAGCTTCTGAGTCTGAGCCACAGCTCCAGACTGAGGCTGTCAGACATTAACAGTTGGAATAAAAAATAAAATAAAAATAAAAACACTTTTCTCTTTTATAAAATGTTTTAAATGTTTAGTACCGAACATATCTCTGCTCCACAGCACCATGTTTGTTAGAAAACTTTTTTTAAAAACAGTTTGCATCTTTATTCCGTTTCAGTGGAACTCGACAAACTCCTCGAGCGTTTTGGGGATCTGGTTGCGGTACGTGATGTGGTGCTGGCGCACGGCACGCGCTGCCAGGCACTTGAGGCTCATCTTCATCTGAGTCTTGAGCAGGATTTCAGAGACTCCGGTGGTGCTCTTGTCCAGTGGTGTCTTCTTCTGTTTGTTGGTCATGTCTGTGTGCGCGCCGGCCTCCACCAGGCTGATGATGATGGCGTGCAGCGTGAGGAAGTCGCTGATCGGCCGGTTGTACTGAACAATGACGTGCAGCGGCGTGTTGCCTTCATGGTCCACTGCGTTGACCTGAGCGCCACAGTCCAGCAGCAGTTTGGTAACCTGTGCATTTGGAAAGCTGCACACATCGTTGGTGTGGAAGTCGTCCACGGGTGTAGTGGAGCTGATGGCCAGGTGCAGCAGCGTGGAGCCATCCCGGGAGCGTGGGTCCAGCTGAATCAGGTCGTAGATGTGTTTGTTGATGCGGGCGCGCTGCTCCTCGCCACAGGTTGTCTTTGTGGAGATACAGGCCAAATAGAGGAAAGTGAAGATGTTGGACTCGTAGTTGTCCAGAGCCTGGGGCAGCTCGGCCTCAGAGGCGGTGTCCACGCGGCTGACACTGCGCTGGATCTCCAGGACGCTGCAGCTCATCACCTGCTCCACAGAGCTGGCCGTTAGCAGCTCCTTCAGGTGCACCATCTGAGAGAACACCTGAGCAAACCGCAGAAGGTCTTTGTGAGTGTTGCGGTTGCCCTTTTGTCGAAGCCGCAGAGCGTGCAGCCACAGTTTAATACATTGGTCAAACTCCATGCTGTCCGCGTAGACTGCACCACGGTAAATTATGGGGTGTGACACGTCAACATTTTCTGAGCCCAGGATGCGTTCACGGATCATGAGGCCCTCCATGTGCAGCGCGTCCCGGTCAATTCGGATGGTCTCCAGCTCGGCCAGAGTCTCACACTCTCTGCGACGGCCGTACGCCTCAATCTGCGGGAGTCGCTCTTTGGGAATGACATGCTGTGGGTCAAGGTGCCGCTCGCTCATGGCGGCATGGAGGTAGCTGAAGGCCCTTTGGATGTCGTAGTTCTCTCGGTCATTGGCAAAGGAGGCACCGAGCAGCTCCATGGCTTCGATGCGGCTCAGAGCGTCACAGTCTGCGTGAGCCAGAAGTAACTCCACTACATCGGCCTTACAACTCTCAGCTGCCACCTTCAGGGGAGTCATGCCATGGCCGTTCTCTACCATTGCCGCCTGACAACTCACCAGCTCCTTCACAATGTCCAGGTGCCCAGCCTCAGCTGCGAAGTGCAGCGCTGTGGCTCCACAGTGAGCCTTGGCATTGGGGTCGGCGCCGCGCACGAGCAGGAAGCGCACCACATCTGTGTGTCCTTTGTAGGCGGCTATCATCAGACACGTGTTGTTGTATTTGTTGGTGATACTAATGTCTGCTTTGTGCTCCACCAAATATCGCACGATGTCCAGCCGCCCGTCGAAGCAGGCAGCTCGCAGTGGCGTTGAGTTGGTGATGGTGGTGTGGTTAACGTTGGCATGGTGACTGACCAGAAGACGCACCACCTCAAAGTGTCCTGCTCCAGCCGCGCACCACAGAGCGGTCGCCCCGTCAATCACATATCTGCAGACACACAAATATAGACATCAAGCTTAACCAACAGTTCAATAATGACTCCACCTTAATATCTCTGAACACACATCTGTGACAAGAAGCTGAAACATTATGATCATTCTGTGACAATGATGGGAGTCTGTACATAACTAGAGCAGGTTAAACCACCTTGTGTGTCATTACAAAGTGGGTGTGGCTCCAGAGACAACCCTAAACCAGATCCTTGTCAACTATTTGTATGTTACAAAGATGGATGAGGTTTTATCCATTAATAAGTAATTTGAAGACGTTAGAACTATATAAACCACTGTAGATCAACACTAAAGTCAATTTTCATCCAACAGTAGCTAGTGCAGTAGAAGGAAGCACAGTCACACTAGCTTCTTACTCTTTATGGCACATTTGACTGCTCTATTTGAGTGTACACATACCCGTCGAAGCGCACGGTTCCAGTCTGCTCCGTGTCCACTCGGTAATGGTCCAGGAGCAGCCGCACCACTTTGTCGTGTCCGTTCCGCGCTGCGATAATGAGCGGAGTGGACTTCTGTCCGGCCAACTGGGTCACAAAACTGAGCAGATACTGGATCTCAGCCTCGGAGTGATTGAGCAGCAATGCGGCCAGCGTCAGGACTCTACCCTCGCTGGCAGCTTTGAAAACGTACCCGGCCAGAGACTCCATATGAGCCACAGAGGAAGCCACCACCGCGGCTTTCTTCGCAAACGTCGCCCGCAAAGTCCACCCCAAAGCAAGCCGCCTCCCATTAATACATCAAACCGAGCTCCAAGGCCAACATGGAAAATGCGTGTTCCCCTTTACATCCAAAAACAATCGAGACAAAACCAATAAAGTGGGTTTTACAGGTAAATATTCCCAAAATAGGCTCTTCCTTGCGGTATATGCTGTGGAGCTAGCCGGTTAGCTTTGGAGGGTAGCGAGTTTAAAAAACAATCCACAGAGCGTCAGTCTCTTATTTAAATTTAAAACCTGAACTGTAATCCACTGGATATTAAAATAACCAAGTATGGGTTAAATCGGTTCAAAATAATAAAAAAGAGCCAAAGCTATCAAAACCAAACACTTTCGCTGCTTGTGGTTGGTGACTTGCCGGAAGTAGATGTTCAACGCCAAAACACCTCCCTCCGCAACAAACAGCGACAGAGAACGGTTCCTACTTCTTAATATAGGCTTCCGGGTGCAATGCTAGAAATGAGGTAGTTTTACCAAAATAAATACGCATAATATGTATTCTAACCATTGATTGTAAATACAGTTCTTCAATTCAATTTACTAAAGCATCTCTTCTGTCAACACCTATATGACAAACACTTAATTCTACTTCCTTTCTATCAATTCCCGTTCTTAAAATTTTTTTTTTCAAAAATTCTTTCTTATCCTTAGCTTTGTATACTGTGCTGGGTTTTAACTGACTAGTTTTTTGTGCTGCTTTTCGCTAAGTAGTGCTGTATTTAAAAGCGCTGGAAGAAGTATAAACACTTTTCAATATTCTGTTAGACTGGTTTGCTGCACAGATTGACAGATTTAGAGGACACTCTGAGTTACTGATTTAGAAAAAGTGCAGTCCTCTGTGTGTTTTCAGTTGTGACAGTCCAAAACTCTGTGTGTAAATCTGTTCTTTTGTCATATTTTACCAGATTGTTGCCAGGGCTACAAAGACAGAGCACTAAAAAGCCAAAATCATAATGTCCATCAAAAATTTAAGATTAGCCTCCCCCTTTCCATCATTAGATTTTTAAAACTTTGATCACTGATTTTTTCAGGTTATGTACACTAAAGCCCAAATGTATGTATTAGTAATATGGACAAAATTATACAGGGGGCCTCTGACCATTGGCTTTGTCCTGGGCCTCATTCATTCTATACACAGTGGGGTATAGAAGGTGTACAAGCGGTACACCGGGGGCAAGGTAAGCAACACTAATAATAAATAATAAGTATACATAACAAAATAACTGAGTCCAGATGCATTTGTTTTAACCTTTTCTTCAAGATGACCTGGATGACAGAGAACCTTCACAGACAAAACAAAATAAGTTACAATGGGACGCAGGTGAATGACATGGTAAACTAGCTTCCAAAAAGGAAAAAATGAACAATATCAAAATATAAGTAAACAAAAACTGAGGAATAGAAGCCCACAACTTACAGGTAAAAGTAGGACAACACATCAGGGACACAGGGGTATTTTTTTTTTGTTCTGTCTGAAAAATAATGTCCTCAAACATTTATACATTTCTCAGAAGAGTCTCTCAACAACAGCCTAGTTTTCCCAGCTTTAGGAAATGAGTAGAATGTCAATACTATGGAAAGTTTTGTGCTTAATAGTCCCCAGTACACATTTAACTACACTTTACCTCTGGCTCCTTGTCTTTCATCTGTCACTTTTTCTTTCTCCTCATTTGCTCTGGTCCAGTGATAAGCCCTCAAAGCCCAGCTGGAGGTCTTTAGGTGAACCGCCGCTGAAGTATAAGCCCATAGCAGTATTCATATGAACTCATATTAATGCTAATCTAAGAGAAAAATGGGACAGGTTCGACAGATTATAGGCTTATCTCGTGACAAGTAGACCTCCAGATTATAGTTTATCTCCTGCATCGAAGCTGTGTGCGGCGTTCTTCAACTTATTCATGGTATTCTTTTTGGACTTTCAATTCAAGCAACTCTAGAAACTAGGACATAAATGAGGAGATAAAGAGACAAGGTGATAAAACTGGAGGATTGTGCATTGTAGTAATAAGGTGTTAAAGTGTTTTTGTATAGTTACATTAAGATCCACTAAAAATGCAGGCGTTCAGCCGGAAGAGACATGCAGCAGTTCTTTTTGCAAGGTGAGTCAAGATCAGTTTTTATAATTGGTTATCCTATATTTTGGACCATATCCTTATATATATAGAGCAATAATAGACCAAGTGAAACTAGTTTAATACTCTCGTGTTACAAGGATTTACCCTCCTCTTTGTGCTAATTAAGTGGTTTTCAAACTGGTAACATATAAACTGGTGTTACTCCAGTTCCTTTCTGCTGTTTCTAGAATTTTTAAAGAGAGATGTTGAATAGTGATGTAGTAATCAAGACTGAGCTTGTTCTGGAGTCTTGGTTTCAGACATTAAAACCAACCAAGGTCACAAATGGTTTATTAGTTTACATCATTCTTGTGATTGGATCAAAAACTCCATCCTTTTTCATTCATAAAAAAAATCCATTCCTGTGTGTGGTTCTGAACGTAGTCCTGTTGTGCTGGGGTCGGTCCCTTGGACTCAACTTTTAGTCCTTTGTCAGAAACAGATGTGTGTTTACTCTGTGCACACGGGTGGGTCTTTTACACTCCTCAGTTAACCCATTAACCCGTTGCTTTCAGGCTTGGACGAACAAACAGCATGATACACATCCCAAGCCTAAAATGGCAAAGCAGCATCAAATTGATCAGCTACAAGCACATCTAAGCCATTTACATTTACTCCAAACACAGACCAAAAAGCAAGCAAACAAAAACAGATGGTGCCAAAATTTGCAGAATTCTGCCCTATTGTTTATAATGGAGACTCCACCTGACCATTTCATAATAAAATCTTAATTGTTTTGGTTTGTTTCACATTAGAAGGATTATATTTGGTGCAGGTTAATGTTGACATGTGTGGCTGTAATTTAAAATATGGCTTGAGCTGCAACTGCTTTCATCTAAAGCGATATTAATTCAAATATTTTATTTTTAGGCAGAAATATTTTTGGGGTTATTTTGCTGTTTTTCATCTTAATTTATTATGAACTTTCTAACATGCACATTGAAAAAAATCCCTTCTGGGAAATCTCACAAGTGCCCTCTTTATTTTGACACCAGAAATATTGAAAAACACCTTGTAGTTGCAGAGATACAGTCAGTTTACTGTGGACATGTCCTTTTTGAGCAGACACAGCAAAAAACAGGTTTGGGTTTAAACAGTTAAGTAACCACATTATTGTTGGAAATAGATTGGTCCAATCAGTTTCAAGCCCTAAAAGTCTTGGTCTCAATATGTTCTGGTCTTGGACTTGGTCTCTGACAATGTGGTCTTGACTACAACACTAGCTACAGAACAAACAGAGGCTGTAGGTGCTTATTAGAAAGAATTGTCTCTTTATATTTCACATACAAGGATGACTGTTCTGCAGACAGTTTTTTTTCCTGCAGCTACAGGTGAAACTCAAATTTGAATATCATGCATTTATTTCAGTAATTCATCTTAAAAGGGGAAACTAATATATTATATTGACTTATTACAAAGTGAGATATTGCAAGCCTTTATTTGTTTGAATTTTGGATAAATATGGCTTACATGTTACAAAAAAAAAACAAATTCAAAGTCTCAAAAGATTTGAATTTTGTGAAAAGTTCAGTGTAATAGGTTCAAAGAGTCAAACTCTAATCTGAAACTCTTTAATCCAAAACACCTGCAAAGGGTTCCTGAGCCTTTAAATAGTCTCTCAATCCAAGTTAAATTACTGAAATAAATGCAAATTATTCACATTTTTTGAGTTTTACCTATAGTTTATAAAATTACATATGCTCAGCAGTGTATATTTATTTAAGATTTATCCTGTGTATCAGCATGATGTATGTGACTATGACAAAATAGCATTTGTCTTTGGGAGGAATAAAATAGAAAACTACCAATTCACAGTAAACGCGACACAATAGCTCAATTAAAAACATTTTTAGACTTTTAAACCCCACCAATTTTCCAAAACAAAATCAGCATTTTCCATTTCCACATAAACTATTTATCAAGGCTCTTTTAAACGACAAAGACAGCCTGATTGCTTCCAACGCTTTTTTCTCCTTGGATTATTTTGTGCAGGGTTTATGTGACTTCTACAAAGTTGTCAAACAGAGAAAAGTGTGCCATGCCTAACCGTATATTGTGTTTTAAAATATAATGTGGTCTGTGGGGAGTACTACTGATATTTTTTAACTAGTTGATAAAATAATGCTGACTGTGTACTTTCCTAGTTTTTGTCAAACGTAGATTTCACTGTTTACGCTTTAGTCACAGTAGGGTTCAGGCCAGTTCAGCTCAGTTTGGTTCAAGTAACACCCTAACCCTGCAGTGTGTGGAGCCTGCATTAAAAGTGACATCACTCAAGTGCAGAGGTTATGATGTATTTCCATTTCCCAGAATAAAGAAGTGAGTAAATGAGTCTGTAAGAGGCTTTAGGTACAAAAGGTTGCTTCTGGTTGTTTTACACATTATTATTTTAATCCACAAAACTGTGTGTGTTTAATGCAACACAGACAAGAAATAATATGTTTTAAATTCATAAAAAAGAGCCATAAGACGACCAATCAGTTACCGCAGCTGCTGTCACTAATAATTACCGGCTTTATTTTAGCACAACATGTAGCATTGTTTCTTTTTGGAATATTTCTGTTTAATTTAAGAGGATTTCTTTGGTGGATTGCTGTTTTTAGCGGCATCTTTAATTGAAGTGGAATGGAATTGTTTATTGAGACACTTTATACATCTTCTGATAAAAATAAAAATAAACTTAACTTCTCAAAAAAGCTCTAATTCTTTGCTTTGCCTAAACTTCAAAGCCAACCATTAACAAAAATCCCAAACTGACTGTCTGTGAATATTTTGTATGCTAATAACAACTATGTTGCACTGTGTAATAGTGGACTTATTTCTGCATTTTGTGTTTAAAATAGTTCACTTTGTTTGTGTCATATTCATCCAGACTAGAAGATCCACTGATGGCTTCTTCCTTGTGTCGTTAAGCCATGAATAAATGAGAAATATATTTTATCTTTCTCGGATTAAACAGAAAGAAATTGTCTGCTTTAAGTGTTAGTCTGTTGGCAAACGGTAAAGAAAAGCAATACTGGAAAAACAGGAAGGTTGCCCAGGCACTCCAACTCCCACCAAGCCCGAGGATGTACGTTTATAATGACTAAATCATCATTAAAAAGCCTTTTTAATGAGCTGGAGGGCCTGGGTAACCTTTCTATTATGAAAAATGTCTGCATTGTTAGTGAAGAAAATGTATAGAGCACATTTCATACAAAAGTTACTCACTGTGCTTTACAGAAGTGACAGAAAAAAAACAAAGAACAAACTTTATTAGAGTTGTCAGATATACTGTTTGCAAATGAATTTGCTGTATATGCATTAAACATGTTTGAGGGATACGTAAGACTCCACAGTGTTTGTTCTGTTTTCATAACTTCACCTCAGCTCAGGAGAAAAATACATTTTTTTGACTGCCTTGGCCGTTTCCATTGTTTGGGTGTGTTTTGTTCTTTCCATGTCTCAAATCTTTTCTGTGCTACTGGTTTGTGACAAATCCCATCAGGCTTTGCAGGTTTGAGAGGCTGGTTCCTGTGCTGGTGGGGAATTATCGGCCGTTTTGGGAAATGGGCTGCTGCTCAAAGCCGACTCATGGGTTTTGTGTTTTGCAGCAGACTGGCAGCTTCCACAGAGATGGACGTCGTTCAGACAAAGCCCCAGTTTCACCTCGATCTGTGGCTCACACTCATCGTCCAGAACTGGCTCTTGGACGTGGGTCGGCTTGTTGTCATGGTAACTGCTTCATAACTGCTGCTTGGGCTCCAAAATATAATATGCTTAATAAAAAGTCCAGCATCCATAAAGAAAATATTCAACCTAAATGGGTGCCACACATAAAGAGCTGACAATTTTACTGTTTAGTTTTATGTTTTTTATGGGGTGTTTTATGATGTGGTCATTTCTGTTCAGATAACATTAGTCCATTTTCATAAGTGTCTGGTCCTAATGAGGCCATACTTGTTAAGGCCCTATAGCTTTAATTAAAGCATGACAAATTAGAGTTCAGATAACTTATCCCTACCCGACTGGATGTTTCATTTTTCAGATGCTGCTGCCTGAAGACTTGTTTCCAGTGAACCGTGCTGGTCCAGCTGAATACCTCTACTTACTCTACAGCTTCAGCTCACCTCTCATTCTGCTCAAGGTACTACAAATGTACATCTACCCATCACAGCTTCATCACTGTCCCTAAAAAAATTACAATCCCTGAATTGACATCTTAGTTTTATCAGTCTAAGTCTAAGGCCCATCTACAGTAACGTTACAGAGGTGCTCTAAAAGCTGTACACATGATGAGAAAAATGTGACAAAAATGAAATGAATGAGCAAAGACAAATATTACATAAAACAATCTAATTAACTGTGTCAACATGATTAAAAGTTTTTGAACAGTTAAATAAGAACAATATTGTGTTGTTGTTGCAGTTTCTCGAGCGCAGTCCGAGGCTGCTGCCTGACCTCCTCGTTCACCTGGGCGTTTCCGCTGTCGCCATGGGAACGAGCATGCACCTGGTGGTGGACTCGGTCACACTGCGTTTAGTGCGAGGCGGCTATGAGCTCCAACTGTCCGTCAGAGAGAACCCACTCATGACCAACCTCACGTCTTCAGCTCTGGTCAGTTTTCTTCAACCCAAACCCATGTGCCAATTATATTTCTTCAGGTGAGATTTAGATGCATTAAAACATTTATCAAAAAGAAGAAAAACTCAGTTTGTTTTGGGTTATTTTACGGCAAACCTATTCTAGAGTCTAAATCCATAAATTTGCCAAATATGGTACATTTAAAACTATTTATTCCCTCCACAGATTGATGCATTTGAGCTTCTGGGTTACTATGACGACACAGTTGGTCATGTGATGCGGTGAGTGGAAATTAAATTAGCCATGCCTGTCAGGATTTATTTACAATATTGTTTTCTTTGCCTCACATTATCCTGTACTTGTTTCTAAATCAAGGCTAACAGAGCAAAGTTAAATGCCCTCTGTAGTTTATTTTCCAAACAAATAAAAAGAATAGAGATTGTGAGTTTTTGAAGCTAGACTGTTAGCTAGACTGAAAAAACAATCACATACATTTTCATCAACCCTGTGTCATTTAAAAAAGGCTGAATGCGAGGTTTGCCCATTACTGCTTGTAACAAAATATACGGGTGGCTTTTTATTTTATGGTTTGTGGATGTATAGTTGCACGATATCAGTTTTTTTTCTTCCTGTCTGTGGGCGCAGGTTTGTTCCAGTCTTCCTCGTTCTCTTCCTCTTCTTCGGTGGATGTTTCTGCAACAAAAAGCAGCAGCAGAAGATGCCCACAGCAGCTTGGGTCTTACTGATCCCAAATGCAGCCTACGTCTGGTCAGACCTCTTCTGTTCAGACAAAGCTTCTTATAAACCTGAAATGTAGAAATATTGTTAAAACAAGTCACCTTAGTGTCTTAAAGAGGGTTTATATTCTGAACTGTCACTGTCAAAACTATCTAAGGAAAAAAATTGTCCACATTCTCCTATTTTGTTTCATTTTACAAATTTGTATTATATTTTATAGAAACACAACTACAGCAGTTTCAGTTAAATGTTGACTCAGAGTTAAAGTCTCCTATTGTTGCTATCATTTTATTTCTTTATTTTATACACTCACCTAAAGGATTATTAGGAACACCTGTTCAATTTCTCATTAATGCAAGAATCTAATCAACCAATCACATGGCAGTTGCTTCAGTGCATTTAGGGGTGTGGTCCTGGTCAAGACAATCTCCTAAACTCCAAATTTGAGGCCCCTGGTGATTATTTAATAGTTTATGTGACTGTGAAGGTCCTCAGTCATCCAGGTCATCCTGAAGGAAACACCTTCATCTCCAAAGCAAAAGGATAGATGCCTTTGCGTCAAACTTTCCTTCATTGTTTGCTTAAAATGATTTTTTTTAAATATTTGTTCCTAATACTCCTGTGGACATTTTTGAAGCAAAAACACAGAATTTAACTTTTCCTTCACTTTCTTTCCACTGTGCCTTTGAAAACTGTATAATACCTTTTCATTTCATTTCACACTTAAGTGTTCTTTTCAGTTTTTCCTGAAAGCTCATTCACAAAAGCCTTTTTGACTTTATAATGTGATAAAGCTCTATTCCTTTAACACACCTCCTGTTAAGACTGAAAGACAGAATAAATAAGTCATATTGTGAGTTCTTAAGATAAATGTTGTATAAACCATCAGGCTGTTATAGTGTTCTGCCTGAGACACACAAAGCACTGACACAGCACTGAGAAAACCCTGCTTTAGAAGTGATAATTAGTCCATTAGCGAAACATTGTAATTGGCGTCGGAGCATTTACATCGAGGTGTTGATAGAGTTAAGCCCTCACAGAGATCACACGTCTGTCGCATCGGTGTTAACATAATCCAGAAAGCCCAGGTACTGGCCGCTCCTCGCTGAGATACGTACATCCGGACGAGGTGTGATCTCATTCAGATGTGACACAGCTTTATTTCACAGAGACAAGTGACAAATGAATAGATGCCTGAGGGAAGAAGCTATTGCCTCATGTATTGTTTCTTGAAGAACCAATACAATGAGACAACAGCTTCAAATTTTTATTTCCATTTTTTCTAAATTTTATGTCATAACAGGTTGCTTACTATGCCAAGTGTCCATTTGCTGACCAAAGGGTTGATCTTTCTTTGATAGCTAAAGATATCTTGACTGAACTGCATCTGTGAGAGTCTGTGAAGTGTCAGTAAGGCAGAAAATTTATGAGACATAAATATAATGCAACAAAAAACAGCATAAAAGTGGTGAAGGATTTCTACAAAGGCATGAAGGGGTAACACCCTGGGCTGGCCTCCAACAGGACTGTAACAAGAGTCTGGTGACCACAGTCAGGAGTGAGACAGACAGAGAGTACTTTAGACTCTGGAGGGACTACTCTGTGAGGAACTATTCAACAACAAAGCATTTCCCCTTTATTTAAAAAACAATGTTCAACAATGCCACTGTCAAAACTATACATTTACACATGTTTTTATTTGCCCTACCTCTAGTCATTCTTTTCATCCTGGTGTATTATATGCATGTATATGTAGATGGTGAAAAAGTGCAAAAGTCTGTTGGAGGACAGAGAAACTTGGAGTTTGTGAAAGTTCACAAAGAGACAAATGCAAATGTAAAAGAATGTTAAAATAAAACTGTGTTTGTGACAGGTATCTGGTCACTGAGGGACAGACCTTCATCCTCTTCATCTTTACTTTTTTTGCGATGGCCGCCACAGTGATGCACCAAAAGAGGCGGAGCATGGTTCCCGATGGCAACGGCCTCTTCATGCTTCTCAGGTAAACAACCCAAACAGGACAGGGCTCTAACACACTGCTGGTATATATATATATATATATATATACCAGCATATATATATATATATATATATATATATATATATATATATATATATATATATATATATATATATATATATATATATATATATATATATATATATATATATATACTGAATCTGGATTTTTTTTAAATTATTTGTAAATTCCCATTTGGCATTTTTCTTCGAGAAAACCATAAACTCTTACAATTTCTTTTACGGTGCCTTCAAGGAGCGATAAAAGCTTATCGGATGTAAATGTAGCAAATTAACAGATTAATGCTCCATTAATAAAAATGTGTTGAAGTGATAAATTATTTATTATTTTCTCATAGATTTAAAAAAAACACTAGAGCTTGGAAAAACTTTTAAACCAAAAGCTGCTGGTGATACATATTTTCATTTTCTACAGAATCTGCAGCTGAAAACACTAAAAACCCCAAAAGGTCTTGTAGGATTTATGTTTTCTTAGTTTCAGTGTTGCTCTGGTGCTGGTGTTGGTCTGGTCATCCTGTCTGTGGAGCGACATTGTCCTGAGGAGGAAACACTGTGGTCTAATGTACGTCCCCCAGCTCCGGGCCGTCTACACCCTCCATCAACGAAAACACCTGACCTGACGGAGGCTGCAGCTGCAGTAACTCCAAAAACAACCACAGGACTGGGCTGTAGTTTAAAAACTTCAGGCCCTCTTCATGACCTGGAATTCTTTTGTCCAAAATAAGCTGCAGCATCACTGACATAAAGTTACTCCAGTCCTACAATTCTTCCATTACTAACATGACATGGGTTTATCCTTTCCCAGAATTTAGAGAAATCTATAAAGGTAGTTTTGTTTCTTGTTCCTTTTTTTTGCATTAAAATTTTGAAATTTTTCGGGATCAAATTCTCAGGAATTTTTTTTTATGAAAATTCAGAAAGTTTAATATAGAAAACAAAAACAAAATAGTTATTCAGCATTCATTTACAATGTCTCAACCGTGTTTTTTGTTACAGTTGTTTTGAGTCAAATGACTTTGGAGCACATTGTTTTTCTGGTTTATTAGTGCACTTATGTTTAGGTTGCTGTTTGTAGTCTGCTTTCTCTTGAAATTTTATTTGCTCTGTAGTTTGGCATGAAAATTTGGAAATATTGGTTAGTGCTGTGGCTAACTTCATGTTTACTTTTTTGTGTTTTTTCCCCAAAAGGCAGAATATCTGAGCAGTTTCATCAGGAGTGGTGCTTTGATTTTAAATGGTGTTTGACTATTGCACTTTGTTCTGCCAAATGCAAACTCGATTTCTACACACTATTAAACATTGCATTTCTATACAATGGTGTTTTAAACATTGCATTTCAAGACAATGTGTTACAACCCATGTGTATAACATATTTTATAAAAGGACACAATAAACAAACACATAAAGTTCAAGTTCTTTTATTTTAATGTAATTTAAGGTTTTTAGAAAATGAATAATCCTGGACCCAAAGTATCAAATAAAAAGAACCATGGTGAGTCGGGCTGAGTGCCAGACAGGCCGACCCTGTAGGTTACAGGATGAAAAACACTTCAGCAGGCGTCAACTCCAGCCTGCATGGCTTGGTAGGCAGAGGCAAGCTACAGCTTCTATTGAAAAAAAGTTTTTTTATATAAAACAATTCAGTTTCCAAATTCAAATGCCATTACAACATCAGTGTCAAAAATAAGAGCTGGTAAAGAAGACACAAAACTACTTTTATTAACATATATAAAAGCCTCTTTTTGCACCATTCTATAAATGTTATTCCTCAGAGTTACTTGCAATAATCTTATTCAGGTGTAAACCCTCACAGAAGGCTTTATGTGACAGTTCACTCTCACTTTGAACCGGCGCTCTCTGAAACTCTAGTTACTATTATCTATGAGTTGTTTGCTCTTCTACTTATTGACTCCTCCATTTTTTATTAAAAAAGAACACTACTCATTCACTCAAATTGATAAATAACCTTTTTTTTTACACAAGGCTTACTGCTTGTGTAGCTGCCTCCGAGCTGATCCCAATGAAAAGGAAAAGTCCAAGGTGTCCAAGTGATGTTCCTCTTCACATTGCAGATGTTTTTAAATGAGATTAACCATGGCTGAGTCACATATCTCGGCATGAACAGCCTCGGTTGCATTGTCAGGGATTAATGCAGCTTGTTCTAAAGCGTGTATTGTTGTCAGTTGCAGGAAATTCTACAGAGCAGATATCTACTCCCACGAAGTGGAAACTGATCCTGTGAAACGTTCACAGGTGGTTCAGGCACAAGCTGTCACTGCCACATTCATCCTCTGCCGTATTTCACACTTATGACATGTTTGCAGAACAGATAAGCACACGAGCAGGCAAAATCTACAACAATACAGTGATTTGACGAGGATATTTGCACATTATTAAACCAAATACTGAATATAAAGGCATATAAACCCTGGTGTCATGTGATTATTGATGCATAAATCCATCTCGTTTGGCTACACTGTATGTATCGTATAAGGAGCGAGAAAGTATAATCGGTGACAGGTTAGATAAGGCAATCAAAGCCCTTATTAAGAAAACACTACCTGAAAATATTGATCTCAAAAATAACTAAAATAATAACATTTATTTTGTTGCATAAAAATAACTTTAGTGATGGAGTGAGCCACCATCTCAGCATAAACCTCCATCACTTAAACAGATATTCATCCCTAACAATGTGAATATAGAATATATTTCTTTGAAAGGTAACAACCTCATATGAATTTGCAGAAACATTTGTTTATTTTTTTGTACTTATATTTGAAAGTGTCAATTTGAGGCTAACTTTTAGATCAGGAAAAAAGTATGATTGGCACTCTTAAAGCAACCCTGTGTAACCTTTTGCCAGCAGGGGGCACAGATCCCTCCATGTTTACCCCAGTGATGTGCAACTCTCAGCAAGCACCATGTTCAAATACAACTTTCTTCATTATATGCGTAGTGTGGTAGAGCTGTGCAGCTGAGAGGACTGTGTCAGTGAGGTTGGCATGATTCCTCTGATCTCTATCGTCTCGAGGTCTGTCTCTTCACTCCGTTACATATTTCAAAAGTACGGGCAATGACCCCCTGTCCGTCCGGGTGCATGGAAGCTTCTTTAAGACACACCAAATTGTCTGGACACGTCCCTGCCCTTTTTGGCCAACATACATTCACACCTGTATTTTGTACTTAGGTCTTCTGTATGTTTTTGAGTTTTTAAATGTCTTTTAATTTAAATGATCACTTCTAATGAATAACCATGACAGTGTATAGTGCTGATGGACAGTTCTTGTCAATGCTACACCTTTATAGACTGACATAATGTAATTAAATAAATGCAACTCTGTAATAAAACTCTGCAGGTACAAAAGCCTGCTGAAGACACTGATGAATATTTATGAGCGGTAAATAAACCCAGGCCGAGATGAGCGCCACAGTGTCATTTCAGTTAGGGCTGTATCCTGTACCCATCCCGTCTCTCCATCCGAGCCCGTAGCCTCCCTGTCCCGTGTCCACTCCCATTTGGATGCTCATCTTACAGCCTCCTGGATCAGTTTCCCCGGAGTCGACAGCAGCAGCACAGTTCAGGGCTGACAATACAACGACACCATGGTGAGATAATTACCCACTGCTTTTTGAAGTGATCCTGGTTTCACCTCGTTGCTTTTTAATCCTTGACTTGTGACCGATTTCTTTCCTTTTATCCCACACAGGCAAAGTTTCTGACACAGGATCAGATTAATGGTAAGACTGTGGCTGAATTTGGAGAATTATCTAAAGGCAGAAGTTGTATTAGAAGAGAAAAAATGCACGATTTTCTCTTTTGTATAATATATTTTACGGTTGTTTTATGAGAATATTTCTCCGTATTCGCAGAGTTTGTTTTGCCTCTGTACAAACACTTGTTCTGGTTGAGCAGAGTAACGCAGTGATCTGGGAGCAGCTCTTTGACCTCATTAAATACAAAGCTTTATTATCTGTCACAGTTTTGGCCTATGATAAATGAAAACAGTTCCAGCTTGAGGGGACATTGTAATTATCATTTCTTTGCAATTTCTGTCCTTGATTTTGTTTTTTGGCAAACCAGTTTTGTGTAATTGGTGGATCTGGCTGAATTTTAAAATAACAATAGTAACCTTAGAGAATGAGCCAATAGCACTTCTTGATGTAGTAAAGTAATTTCTGTGAGAGGGGAGTTATGGTAGAGCACCATTAATCAGAATCTCTTAAGTGTATCTAGAGAGTATACCCGGCTAATGTGAACGTATATGAGAATAGCCAATGGTTGTCCACTAATAAAAAGTATCTGGACATGACTGGTATTTGCTGCTTTACAACGTCCCGGACTCAACTCAAATGGATTCTGATAAAAGCAGATAGAGATGCCTCAAGTGGGAGGAGTCAGAGAGGAGGTGTTACATGTTACAGTTAAAGAGAAGATATGTTGTCAGGATGTGGAGCTGTTGGCAGTGGGACTGAGACCGTATATATACCAAGAGAGTTCTCACATGTCTTAGAACCCACAGTAACACATGGAGGACATGCAGACTCTGAGAATGTCGACAATGTTTGAGTCATTTGTTTTGGGTTAGTTTCCAACAGAATGTTAAGAAGTTACAAAAAGGAAAGCATACCGGTCTGCTTTGAAAACAGATTTTCATAATTTTAAAACACATTTTCTATAATTGTCTATTGCAGAATATGGCTTACCGTCAAGCTACTTGCACAGCTTTAAATTAAGGATTTTCTCCCTTCTTCATTTTTATTTATGGGATTGCATCAAGTTGGATTGGAACAAACACGTTTTATTTCTCACATTAGAAACAGCGAGTGTGGCTCTTGTATGACTTGTGTGAATGTTGACGCAGCAAACAATGCTCACCAGAACACAGCTCACGCCTCAACTCAAGCCACTTAGATGTTACTAGAACCAAACTGGGCCACACTGACTTTATCTCTATACTGTATATGTCATCAAATACAATCCTTTTTCAAACGATATGTGATATTATTAATCCATTAACATTCCTCAAACCAAGTCTGAATGTATCTTTAAAACATTGCTACATTAGAGGTATGTACATTAAATGACCGCAGTATTTTACCAGAAGGCTTTTCACAACCCTACTTTGTCTTGCTTTAATTGGATTTTTGCTGTGTATTAAAAGGATTATGTGCTCAGTGGATTCGAACTACGTATTTAGATAAAAAGGGATGTTTTGTGGTTTATTAAATTGATTGCACTTGGACCTTGGGATATCGCTCAGGCCACTGCGATACTATAAAAAAAGATTAAGAAGTATAAATCCAGGCTTTGTTCTGCCGCTGTACTTCTGTTAATAACTCTTTTCACAAGTGTTAAAACTTAAATAATGAACCTCAAACAGCTCATTACTTTACGTTACAAGCCCAACTGTGTATCTTTCGTAGAGTTTAAGGAGTGTTTCTCGCTGTACGACCGTCAACGAAACGGGAAAATCAAAGGCAACGACCTGATCCTTGTGATGCGGTGCCTCGGGTCAAGCCCCACCCCCAACGAGGTTCAACGACACCTGCTCTGCCACAGCACAGGTACGAACACTAGCGGATGTGGAGACTTGGTGTAGCCTCCTCCTGAGTCTGCTTCAGATCAGTTTGCACCAGCGCCTGAAATGTCTATGTTAATCGAGCATTTGTGTTTACAGTCCTGAGAAAGGCTTCAGATCTTACTCATAAAGGCAGCTGAGTCTGTTACTTCTCACATTCATCTGCCACCATCTTGATTAGGGTAAAAAAAAGGCCTGTGGGCTGCTGAGAAAAATTATATACTTTCACAATTCTATACTGACTATAAGAAATAAACAGACTCAGAGATAGCACTTTAAAATAACTACACACTCAGCTTAAGTAAATTATTTATTCATCATTTACAAAGCATTACACACATTTTATAACAGCTTCATAAAATTGCACATAAATAATAACAATGACATTTTTGCTTATAGTCAGTTTTCAGCAGCATTTAATAGCATTTTTTCCATCTTTAATTCTGAAATATAGTCACATACCCTACATAAGACTGTTCAGTGTGTACATGGTCCAGTTATATCTCTTTACTCTGCACCAGAAGTCTCTCCCAGATGTTCCATTATTATTATTATTATTATTATTATTATTATTATTATTATTATTATTATTATTATTATTATTATTATTATTATTATTATTATTATTATTATTATTATTATTATTATTATCCATCATTATACAACAGTCATGTTTCAAATAGACATAAATATACATAGAAACTGTAAAACTGCTGTCTAGCGATTATTTTTCTAAGTTTCTTATACCAGACTTTTCACATGTGATAAGTTCTCTGAAGACCTTATAATAACAACACAAGCCTAGTGATGATTCTCTGAGTGATTTATTTGGTCACAATGGATCATCCCAACGACTTTTTGTTCACCTTTAGTTGTTTTATAACCTCTTTTTCTCTTTCTGTCTGACAGTTACAGGTCAAAACAGTGATTCCCCTTCATCCACCGTGTACTTTAGGTAATTTATAGTTGTCACAGCGCTAATTAGCGTCTTTTGTTTAATATATTCCTCACAACAATTCAATTTAAGAACAGTCTCTTGACAAAGCCACTGGTCATTAGCATGTCTCTGGGCGATGGCTCTCATTCGAATGCAGTGTGAGTGAGCGCCTGAGGAAGTCACCTCTCACTTGAATAGATATAATACGGCTGCATGTGTTAAATTAAAGCAGTTGTCTCTCCTGTGTATGGGCTTCAGGCTAAATATATTTCACTGTTCACATTTGGCTCAGTGAAAAGGAAAAGTTAAAAGCGATCTTATTTAAAGACTGTTATAAAAAAGTGTTTTGATTGCTGCAAAATTTAATCTCTTTTCTAATATCTCAGTCAGGGGTTTTGTTTTATTATATTGCATTTTCTGCAATATTTAAAATGATGTAGAATAATGGAACAAAATAGGACACACTGGTCATTGCTATACACATTCAACTCTGACTTTTTCAAAAGTGGCAACATTTGAGTCACAAAGGTCCTTTCAGCAGATGTGTTCAGTACAGAAATATCTGAAACAACACGGTTAAAAACAAAATAGACATTTAAAGCTCCATTGAACACAGTGAGTGGAGTCGTTTCAGGTCTGTTACTTCCTGTTCCGTCAGCTGCACACAGAAATCAAAGTGTACACGTGGCAGAGTGGTTAGCACTCCTGCCTTACAGCAAGAACTTTGTGAGTTCAAAACCCGGCCGACTCAAATATTCTCGTCCGACTCCGGTCTTTCTGTGAGGAGTCTGCAAGTCCTCCACGTGTTACCGTGGGTTCTCTCCGGGTACTCCGGCTTCCTCCCACCGTCCAAAGACATGCATGTTTAGGTTAATCTGCAACTCTAAAGTGTCCCTAGTGAATGAATGTGAGAGTGAATGGTTGTATGTCTCTGTCTGTCTCTATATGTCAGCCCTGTGACTAACTGGCCACTGTCCAGGGTGTACCCCGCCTCAGGCCCAAAGCTGCTGGGATAGGCTCCAGTCACCCGCGACCCCTAACGGGACAAAGTGGTAAAAAATTAATGAAGGAATAATTTCATAAATTATTTTTTTTCTTAACCTGTATGTTTTTGTAAATATTATTTAAGTCTGTAAACCTTCGACACTTGAGGCTAATCTCTAATTAGTTTTTTTGAAGTAAGAGCTTTCCCTCTTTTTTGTGATTGATTCTTTTTACCTGTCAGTCAAATAACAGATAGATCGATAGATCATTATTCTTTCAGCTGAACCCGGTAAAAGCACATTACTTTCCTCCACAGCTGCCTGAACATACTTTGAGCATGTCACATTAAAATGCAGTGTATGAGAGCCTTACAGCAGATTTCTCCATCTCCTATGAAATCAAACCAATCGAAACAAATGTGTGCAGGGGTTCACAGCGAGGCTATGCTACAGAGAGAATTATAAATAAAGCCGGGGGTAATGTGACAAGGTGAAATGACCATGAAACGGCCATTCTCTGTGAAAAAGTCTGTCTCTCAGAGGCTTCACTCAGTGTGGTTTGAGTTTTGTTATATACGTGTTCCTAAATTTTCACAAAGTAACCTATGAGGGCTCAAAAGGAATAGAAGCAAAAAAAAAGGTGTAATAAATCAGCATGTTCAGTTTTTTTGCATCACATCTCCCAAGTACTAACTCAAGAAAGTTTCAGCTGCTTTATTTTAGTGCTCACTGTGTTTTTTATATTTTCTTGTCAAACACTAATTCTGCCTTTTTCTAGTGTTATATTTGACTAATATATATATTTAAGCAGCTCCGAGCACATTTCATGAAGCATCTATAATGAAGCACTCAGTTTCCGAGTTTGTCTTAGATCAAAAATGGCACCCCAATAATAAGAATAGAGCAGGCAGGTCCCACAACAAGACTCAGGGTGGCAGTTAAAAATCAGCAGGTCTAGAAAATGTTAAAGTATGCATTATTTCTGCATACTTTTGGTAATAGAGATCCCCCTTGTGACATATAGGAGTTAATTCCTGCAGAAGTGAATGTTTGTGTTCAGGTCGAAGCGGAGAACTGGACTTCTCCACTTTCCTCAGCATCATGCACCGTCAGCTCCAGCAGGAGGCACCGGAGCAGGAGATCCTGGACGCTTTGAAGATGGCTGATAAAGATCAGAAAGGCTACATCCTGGTCTCGGAGCTGAGGGCCAAACTGACCGGGCTCGGAGAGAAACTCACCGATAAGGAGGGTGAGATTTACAGAAGTTACTTTGGATATGTTCCGCTCCTCAAGACACAGATCTGTTAACCCTGATCTGTGGGGTGTGTCGACAGGGTGAGCTGTGTGAATCCAGGGAACTGAGCCCAGATGTAATGCAAATGAGGAGCAACACTGATTAATTACAGAACAAGATTCAAAATTTTTTCAGAGTAATATGTCCTAAAGCCAAAAGTGGTACATGCACAGTGATTTAAAGCTGTATAAACAACTCCCAACTGCCATTTTGTCTGATCCAAAGTTAATAGTAGGGGGTGTTGTTATTCCATCAGTATAATATGTCTTTAAATCTGAGTGTTGTATGTTCACAGTGGACGAGCTGCTGAAGGAGGCTGGAGTTGGAGCCGATGGAAAGGTCCCATGTGAGCAGTTCGCCAAAGCAGTGGCTCGCCCCTGTCCCAAGCGCTAACTTCACAAACAAGAATCTTCATTTCATTGACTTCTGAAAGTCATTTGCCTATAGTTTTATATGTTTGTACTTTAAAACTGTAATAAATAACATAATTTATAGACTTTATTAAACCAGTCTTTCCAAGCTATTTTGTGGATAAAGTGGGGTGCAGCCTGGACTATCACCACTTAGTTAGAGGGATTATACTACAGACACGTTTCCAATGACTGGTGCAGGTCCAGTCAGTACAGCACAATTTTAGTTCAATTTTAGGGACTCATTAGTTAATGTCATAACATTAAATATTGTTTAATGCAATATACATTTACTCTAATGTTTTTAGAGACACTTTAAAAACGGCTTTCATTTTGAATATTACAAGCCATTTTGTGTTATTTATTTGCTTCTCTTTTTTGACCAAGTGATGCTTCTTTTTCTTCCAATCAGTGTATTATGTCTTTAAACCGGAGTGTTGAGGTTGTGAGCTTACTCAGTCATTTAGAGGGAACCAGATGGAGAAGGTCATCAAAGTGGACCTGACAGCTGACCCTTCACCTGGTTTGGCAAAGTATAAACACCCGTTCATGAGACCAATAGAATAAACATATGAACTCTGACTGATGAAGACAGCAGTGTGTCACTAGCTTTATGTTTTAATTGCATCACAGACATCACTAAACAAAGGCATAATTACATAGTTATGTGGTGAACAAGTGCAACAATAATCTTGTCAAGTCTCTGTGATTATTCAACAACCAATGTTTTATCAGAGGGACAACACCTTTGCCTTGTAAACACTGTTGAAACATGTTAAACAAGGGAAAGATTATTTCACTATAAAAAAACACAGAGACCTCACAGGTTCAGGTTCACTGGTCACTTATGGTTTTATGTAACTGTAATGTAATGCAAAAATGAATATGAATACATCATATTATCAAAAGTTTGAGTAAGATAAAGCTATTTGCCCTTGTAATTTGTTGGAACAGAGCCATGACATCTGCAAATTATCCATCTGCAAATTAATTCTACAATACTAATTTATTTATTTATGCAAATACTGGACATCCTGCACTTACTGCTATTGCACTTCTGGTTAGACCTAAACTTCATTTTGTTGCATTGTACATGTGTAATGACAATAAAGTTGAAACTAATCTAATCTAATGACACTAGAAGAGGAGGAAGAGAGGAAGCATTAAAGCTACCCACTTCCTCCTTTCCTTGTTGAAGTGAGAAGACTATGATGAAGCATTGTCTGGGTCTCCTCATCAACTATATTATATATTTTGATTGAGCCCATCTAAAAAGGAGTTTGTAATCTTGCCACCAGATGTCACCAGAGAGGCCAAAAACTACACACTGCAGGTCCATAACCATGACTCACTGAATAAACCTCCTTATTATAGTAAAATATTATTATCACGTGGTGTCATGCAGTTTGTCTTACTTTTTTATATATTTTTTTAATTCAACTAAACCCCTGCCTTTATGTTGGTCTTTGTCTTCAGACCAGTCTCAAAACAATTTTGTAAAGATCTTAATCCCTAAAAGTCTTAATCCTGCCTTGCTCTCGAATTCCCTTTTAATATATTTCTCATTTATCGCTTCAGGCTCGGTAGAGTTGGATATGATTCTGCTGCATTTCTGTCAGCGCAGGTTTCTCCCTTAAAGCCTGTGGAGGAGTGGATCTGCAGCTGAAGAGAATGCCTCAGTGTGTCGGTAATATTCACAATGACTCAGTGACTTCTCAGGAGTAGCTCCACACAAACAGTCACTTTGGGGACTTAAAGGCTGGTGAACTTATTAAAGCTGATTACCGGCCTCTCATCCATGGACCGAGCAGGCCAAGTGTTACAGCCTCATGCATAAGAGTCTTACACAAACGTCTTACAAATATTCAAATGTGGATGTGCTCTGCTGAACTGGAGCTTTTTAATCACATGAATGTGACTTTGCAAAGATGATGTGGTGAGCTATAAAAAATGAAAAAGGTGTAAGTGTTTGAAAGTCAGACCTGGTGATAACCTCTGAAAAAAGTTATTGCGTCTTATGTAACCAGCCTTGATGCAAGTTGTGACTGAGCCTTGTCCTGCAGAAGTCCTAAAAGATATAAACTGGGTTTCATAGAACCATATTTATTCAGAGTATGAGTATTATGCAAAGATTCATCAGTGATGGTTTTGTTTTCCCAAAACACTTAAAAGGAGAAGCACGTCATTGTATTGAAGCTCTTCATTATGCCAGTATTTGTTTAAGGGCTCATCAGTGAGGCAGCAGTGATCATGAATGAAGCATCTTAATTCAGAGAGTCATCAGAGAGAAAATATTAGAGATGTGGACTGAGGTTTAAACGTTTTATTACACTGAAATAACTCTGCAGAGGCTTGTTGTGCATCTTAATAGTACCACTGGTAACCCTCTCTCTCACAAATTCAGAAATAAACCAGAGATGTAGTCAACCAAGGAAAAGTCTCAGCTTGTGCACCATATTTGTGTAGTCCCTGGGCTCTTCTTTCTTCTTTCTGGATAAAATACACATCTTCTTTCTTCCAAACTTGCCGCTTGGATAGTCTCTACTTGTAAACAATCAGTCCAGTTGTTTAGAGCGTGGTCTGCCTCCTCTACTTTCTTTAAACATGACTTATACTCACAACATGACGTTTTGTCAATTATCTTGTTTTAAGAATTGTAGAAAAGCTAAATTATTGTTAAGAATAAAAGTCAGTCACACAACCCCCAAAAAGGAAGTCTGTCAATGTGAGTCAGTTATTTTTTAGATGTGAAGAATCCCATTACTAGTGTCACATATCACCTCTGAATGTCTCATCAGTGATAGTGTCGGCCCTTTGAATACATTACTGATAAAGAAGCGTGAGTTCAGCCGGTGTCTGTATTAAACTCCTGCTCACAACTTTAAACAGTGAGAAATGAGGCCTGTTTATTTTAGAAACAAATGATTATCCAGCTTCATGTCAGTGCAGAGGAGAGAAGTAAAAATCCACACCCCTGATACGTTTGCTCCCTTCTCTTTCTCCTCTAACTGAAGCAGACATTTCCAAGGTCATTAGTTCTAACCACCCTACCACCTGCCTGCTGGATCCCATCCCCACACATCTCCTTCAGGCCATCTCTCCATCTGTCGTGCCTGCTCACACCCACATCATCAACTCATCTCTCTCCACTGGGTCCTTCCCCACAGCTTTCAAAGAGGCCCGCATCACACCACTACTGAAGAAACCCACTCTCAACCCTTCACTGTTAGAAAACTACAGACCGGTTTCCCTCCTTCCCTTTACTGCCAAAGCTCTGGAGCGAGTTGTGTTTAAGCAGGTCTCCTCCTTTCTCACACGAAACAACCTCCTGGACCAGAACCAGTCCAGGTTCAAGAGCGGACATTTCACCGAAACTGCACTGCTCTCAGTCAGTCCTGAGACTGGCAAAGGCAACATCCAAGTCATCTGTCCTCATCTTACTGGATCTGTCTGCTGCCTTTGACACTGTTAACCATCACATCCTCTTGTCTTCTCTCAGTGCGATGGGTGTCTCTGGAATGGCGTTGCAATGGTTCAAGTCTTACCTCTCGGATAGGTCATTCAGAGTATCCTGGAGAAACGAGGTCTCTGAGTCCCAACATCTTAATACAGGGGTGCCACAGAGCTCAGTGCTTGGACCGCTACTTTTTTCTCTTTTTTTCTACTTCTTTGGTCATTCAGAAACATGGTTTTTCCTATCACTGCTGCAGATGACACTCAACTTCACTTGTCATTTCAACCTGATGATCCGACAGTCTCTGCTCGTGTCTCGTTGTGCCTGAGTGACATCTCACTTTGGACCATCACCTGCAGCTGAACCTTGCAAAAACAGAACTGCTTGTGATTACGGCCAACCCAAAAACCCACCACAACCTCTCCATTCAACTAGGCTCATCAACCATTACACCGTCCAGCACTGCCAGAAATCTGGGAGTGGTAATTGATGATCAACTAAACTTCACAAGTCATGTTGCCAGCACCACCAGGTCCTGTAGATTCATCTTCTACAACATTAGGAAAATTAGACCTTTCCTATCGGAGCACTCGACGCAAATCCTAGTCCAGGCTCTTGTCTTGTCCAAACTGGATTATTGCAATGCTCTACTGGCTGGACTCCCTGCCTGACCTTGCCTTGACCTACAAGACCATTACTGGCTCCGCACTCTCATACCTTCACTCACTGATATAGACCTAAGTTCCTACCAGATCCCTGCGCTCTTCAAATAAACAACATCTGGTGGTACCATCCCAAAAAGGAAAAAAATCACTCTCACGTACTTTCTCTGAATCTGTTCCATTAGCCAAAACATTAGGCAGTCATTGCCTTTTTTAAGAAACTGTTTGAGGTTTTCAGAGATTACAAAGTGAGCAATGCGGTATAAGAACATAGATATGAGAGCTAATGCTAGCTAGCTCTCACTTGCCAAGAGCCCCGAAGGCTATTAACCTTCATTGTGTTAAAGTAGTACTTAATTATCTATTAACAACATTAACAGGGAACCTGCAAGGTCTTAAGTGTTAAAAACATATGAACATTTATGGTGTCAAAATCAGGTCCATTAAAGTTTGTTTTACACTTAATTGCACCATAAACTGTTACAGTTTTTGGAGGTATCACATATGTAATGTGTATAATTTACGTTTTTACTTAAGTACATTTTAGAGACTGTACTTTTTTACTTGAGTAAAAAAGTTAAATCAGTAGTTTTACCAGCATTAACACAGCATTACTTCTACTTAAGTACACAATGTGAATACTTTTGACACCTCTGTCACAGTGTTTGTGCACAAGCGCGTTCATCAGACCAATGACTGCTCTGCCTTACTACTGCTGTGTTGAGCCACTTCATGAACCTGCCTTTGAATTTAAGCAATGCTTTTAATGTAACAGCACATCTCAGGTCTCATCTGGAGGATTGAGAAAAGTCAGAGCTGCCCCCTGGCCCTGCAGTAATCACTACATTAGAAGTCATTGTTTGTGATATAAATACGACTTTGTGAAGAGGTGGGAATTATGAGAGACACCACAGAGGCCTGAGCATGCGCAGGCTGAATTTGAAAACCACACAACGCATGAGACGTGCAAAAGAGCAGAGTGGATAATGTAATGACAATAGGAGCCAAGTTTCTATCCTTAAATATAAAACCTAGATGACACCTTATGGCCTCAATTTTTTCACTGAAGATTCTTGTTACAATAAGCCAAAAAAATCCTCTTGTTTAAAGTGTCCATGGGGACGCTGGACTTTCCCTGACCAAATGCTGTTAACAAGTACAGCTAATGGGAGAATCAGTCCTCCATTTCTTCACAGTCAAATGCTGAACATTCAATTGTAAATTTCAAGTTTTAAGGCTTTCCGGACACGTGGCTCCAACAAACACGTCTAAATATTGTGCTTATTTTATGTGTTGACGCACCTATAGCCAATGTAGCATTCCACAAAAGATACAGAACAAATGACACAGAGGAGAAAACATTTATCTCCAATCCTTGCAACACTTGGCTTACTTTGTCTGCCTTTTAAATCCAATAAAAAAGCCTGTACACTTTGTCTTCTGCCTGCTGACTTGGTTAATCCACTGGAAGAGCATCAAAATCACTCCATTCATGAGTAAGCCTCAAAAAGGCAGCTGCACACCACTTACACTGCCACAGAGGCTTTTAAGAACCAGTCCTATTGTTCAAACATCAGTCACTGCTGCTCAAATGGCACACTTTTTAAATCTCATAAACCCTCATTATTCCAAGTAGCCCTTTGTTTATAAATGTGCACCATTTCTCATTTTTGTCAAACATCAACTGTTTGTCAAAGAAGTGCTATTTGAGGGTGGTTCAACTCAATGTCATTATTAAAGAGAAGAAGATGAGTCCCCATGTTTACACTGCGATCACTGTTATCTCACTGTAATGAGATGAGCTGGATCGAATACTGACCACAAGATAACGCTGAGGGAATAGAGCCATTTACTGCATTGACTGCTCTTGTATTGAATCAACATTATGTTATTACTCTTTATCTAATTAGTTTACCTCATCTTTATTTCAACAAGTCAGTGAAACATTGACTGAAGCTAAATTAATTTTGAAACTTCATTTAACCATCAAACAAGGAATGAGAAGAGACAACTGTTTTGGAAACAGGCCACTGAAGATACTGCAGGACTAAAGGGTGTTCACAATGAAATAGTAAAAACAAAAGAGAAGTAATATTTATGGATTGGGAAAGCAAGGCTAGAGGTTTTAAAACATTTTGAAAGCCAGGCAGAGTGTTACATACATTTCCAGTAGATTTTTTTTTTTTTTTTTTTTTTTTTTTTTTTTTTTGTAATTTCAGGTGAACAGCAACAAAAAATATGAGGAAAACAAATCAATTATTCTTACTTACGTCTTTCTGTAAGAAGATACAATAAATAAGATATTCACAACAAAACAATTCTTTGAATTAGTTGAAGACTCAGCCCAAATGAATAAATAAGTTTGAATTTGTGTTTTTTATAATAAAACAATATTATATTTATTGAACCTCAATGACACAAGGAAGAAGCAATAACACATAACTGACTAAACTGACTAAATAACTAAAACGGATTACTATGTTGTAATTTGAATGAGTGCAGGACTAAACAAGACAGCAGTCGGTAGAAAACATTAGCTGATGTGTTGATATTTAACTGCTCTATGCATTTTGTCTAGTCAAATTTATTTCTATAGCACTTTTAAAACAATCTCAGTCAACCAAAGTGCAACCAAATGATTTTGGTAATGAACTCAGATAAATTAGAGGAAATTTCATGGTGAGTTTTTAGATTTAACTTAATATTATTATGATTTTGGTGGAGCTGGGGGGAAAGCTTGTTGCTCATTGGAATAATTAGATTTCTGTGAAGCAATACTGCTGTAACTAAATCCGTGTAATTTCCTCAAACAGTTTTCAGCTAGAGCTCAAATACTTCCCAACAATTACCATTTCTGTAGCTGCTGTGTCGGTTTAAATAGAATTGAAGGGGTCATCCCTTACCTCAACTTCTCCTACGATGTCCCCCTCTTATTGGTTTGGGTGCCAGCAGGGCCTTGATTAAAGCGCTTCAGCTGGTTTTGAACCTGTTTAGTCAGAGCCCTGGGTCAGTGTGAGGTGTGTACACTGCAGCTTTAATGGTTTATTACAGTATTGTACTCACTTTATGTGTGTGTGTGTGTGTGTGTGTGTGTGTGTGTTAAGGTTAAGGTTCTCTCACACATTATCATTGTCTCAAATACAAGCCATACAATACTATTGGTGTTAACAATTTATCAACTGTTATATATTATTGCTACCGTTCATCTACATCTGTTGGCGCTCAATTAGTCCCTCAGAGGAAAACAATATATAAGGAGTTATTTTAGAGTGGCCTTTTATTGTGGCCAGCCTAAAGCACACCTGCAATAACAACGATCTCTAATCAGCATCTTGATAAGCCTGTGAGGTGAGTGGATTATCTCGGCAAAGTGCTCACTGAAACAGATTTGATCAGATTTGTGAACAATATTTCTGAGAAATAAGCCTTTTGTGTTCATAGACAAAGTCTTAGATCTTTGAATTCAGCTCATTAAATTCAGTGTATAACGGACTCTGGACTTTTATAGTTTTACAGCAAATCTTTAAAGAATTTAAAAGAAGAACAATAAATTATGAAAGCTCAGCTAAATCTTGCCAAACATTTGCACATATTAAAGCTTTGTCACCAAATGTATTCATGAATAATTAAAAGAAACCCCAAAGTCCCACTGCACAAAAGCCTCCACCTGCAGGTTTCATAAAACAAAAAAGTGTTCTGTGGATTTAAGGTGGCATTTTTTAGCTGATCCATAGAAAAAAAATAGCTTCTCATAAGAAAGGTGAATGTGAAATTTCACTTCTGGGACCAAATATGCCTGACCCAGCTCCTCCTACTTTCCAGTGACACTCCTCAGGACATAAGGGAAGCTTTAGTGAGTTTTGCTGAATTAATAAGATGTTAAGGATAATTATCCTCTGAACTTTTTTTCTGGGAAGCCTGACTGAAAACCCATTGAGGCATAAGAGTGTGTAATAAAAAAGATAAGGAAAAACACAATGCCTAGTGAGTCAGCTAAGAAGAAAAGTGTGCACCTAATCTTGTCATTTAACTTAATTGATTTACTAAAGAGTTTCATAAAGCTAAAATTTGCAGATGATTACAGCTGATACACCCAACTCTGTGTATTTCTTCTGCCTGTGCGGCTGGTGAAGCTGATGGTTAATATTTTTACAGCGTTTGTGGAACTGACAGCTACAGTAAAGCAACGCACCTGCATTATCTTCACTTTATACCACAATCCACACACTTCATCACACGTCCAAATGTCTCGTGAAAATCTCCTTCAATTCATCTTTTAACGTCGTCAGCAGCATTGGTCACTAGACGGTCAAAATAGACCATAATGCTTTGCATACATTTTTTACAACACGTATGGATGAAAACAAGTTAGAGACTAGTTTGAATTTACAGTATAGTTATAAATACTAATTTTACAATGTAAAAGACTATCTTAATATACCTGAGTTTGTACAGATGGATATAGGATAGCATCCCTCTTATAAGAGTTCAAAGATTTATCCATTAATGGGACAAGACTTGTTGAATAAAACCCATAGGTCTATTTATATAAATTCTTAAATCCCTAAAGTCTTATTATGGAAGTCCATTTTCTTACTTTTGTTTTTACATCTACGCTGAAGTCATGTGACTAGCGAAGAAAAATGGGAATATGGGCATGTATGGTCCAAAACCGTTCATTGATTGAGGGCACCATAGAGTCCTCTACATAGTGCAGCACTATGCAGTCATTAGGGTTAGAGACTAGAGGGAGTGGATTCAGACACAGCCTTATTTACCTCCTGAGGCTGTTACAGGTAGAAATGCAGTGCAGGTCATTATATGGATCTATTAACAAAATGGGTTTTAATTAACCCCAAAAACCAAAGAGCTAATTTGGTAAAAAAAAAAAACACTAAAGACAACACTGCAGTCTGTGGATTGGTCTGTTTTTTTTTAAAGATATCTCTCTCTTCTTAAGGGCTTCCTCGTGTCAAACTGAGCCACACTGAGCCTGAACCAAACCAGTAAAGTTAGTAAAACAACACTAGTATGACCCACTCATTAAAAATATAGCTCCATATACTGAGGAAGCTCCTCTGTGGTGAATAGGTTAGTGCACCTGCCTTTGGTGCGCGAGACTGGGTGGTGGGGAGCAACACCAGCCATGAACTCAGTCTGTGCTGGTCCCAAGCCCAGTTAAATGGAGAGGGTTGCGTGAGGAAAGGCATTCGGCATAAAAACCATAGCTAAGAGGAGTTTTTTATGTGGAAGCAGAAAATGTTCAGTATATCAAAATGACTAACAATAGGAATACAGGTCACTTTTGCTTCTTATTGATTTGTTTCATTAAACTTTGAAATAATTTTTTCATCTATATATTTAAGCTTATGTTCCATGATGCTGTGCGTGTGTCAGTGTTGTCATCATGTGGCCGTCCATGTCGAGTAGATTGGCTTCTTAACCATTTTCAGGATGTTTAAGTGTGAACAGCAGCTAAATGATGCTCCGTTCATATGGAAACCCTGCAGAAAAACCATTGACCTCATTAACCCCTACTGTGTGGCTCTTTGATAATGGCTCCTGGTGTTTTACAGAGCACTAGTTGCTTATCTCTGCTCTATTTGCAGATTTAAGTAATGGAAGATTCCCAGCACACGTATGAGCAAAGTCCACCACAGTGTTTATGGTTGCCCGGTCTATAAACAACGACTGGGACACTGTGTCTCAGGCATCTCCGCTTTTAGTGTCTTTCCGAAAGAACTTTGTGACATCGTTTTTACGAGCACGTGGGAAGCACGTAAAGCAGCATGTTGCGGTGGCTAATGGCTTTTCTACAGAGACTCCATAGGCTTTTATCACTGTACTGAGACTACAGGGACAGGCCATGTTAAAGGCGGCTTCTTTTATCTGGTTAGAACTAAAATAAACAGAAGTGGATAAGACACAGTCAAACCTTTAAACACAGAGAAAATGGATCTTTGCTGATTTTTCTCCCATTTTTAGGGTACGTCAGGACATAACAGTAAGATGTAGAGTCGGTATAAACTTTCTGCAACTGTTATGCAACATGTAGCCTAGTGCAACTTAAAGTGCCACCACCCGTTGATTTTTTTTACATTCAGTTCAGGCTCAACACCCACAAAGTATAATACATCAAACCCAAGTGTAGAGCCTACCATGAACCTCTAGAATTGAGTTGTTTTAAATAAAGCGGGGATGGGGCAGAGTCCTCGGTTTGATTCCCCAGGTGTGTCTGTGTGGAGCCTCTCGGGTTGTGAGTTCTTAAAGTCAGTCTTTAATCCTCTGTACAAAGCAACATATGTGATAAAAAGAGAACTGGTGAATGCTACTGTAGAAAGAGAAAGTTATTTTTAGTTCACCATTCACATTTGTGTTGTGTGTATCATAAAGAAATAGGTGTTGCGGACATCTGTACTGCCCAGAGACCACACATACCAAACCCAAAACCAGTGTCCAGATGCAGCCCTTTGCAATTCTTTATTCAACCCACAAATACATTTTGGTTGATAACCCGCTGGCCTGTGTACTGATAGTCTGTGATAGGTTCAAATAGCCTAGTTAAAAAGTCCATCATAAAAAGTGCTGGAAAGGAATATAACAACACAAACAATTAACAAAATAATGTGACAAGGCTCTGGAAAACAATTACTAATACCTTTGGCCCTTGATATTGTGGTGACCCTTCATTATTTGGATTTGACAAGGTATTTTGCACTTGTTGCTAAATGAAAAGCTGAAAAAGCATGCGTAATTGTGTCTCGAAGCTTGGTTAAAACCCTGTTACTGCTGCTTTATACTAAGATGCCATTAAAATGGAGAATCCAGTATTCTGTTAAAGGTGGTCTGTGAGTGTGTGTGGTCTCTCCATCGATAATTGCCGACACACTTCCAGGGAATGGAGAAGAAGACAAGAGCAAGGACACATGCTTTGTGTTAGAAATGGGTGGAAATGGAGCCAGTAAAAATACATTTTATAACAAACATGGCTTTAAAACGTTCAGAAAGTACTATCAGTGCAGGTTTTTGTTACATAGAAAATGTTTACATGTATTAATTTTGAAATGTACGTATGTATGTGTGAAATACTGTATTATGGACCGTACATTTGAAAAGAAACTGAAGGGCACATTTACAGCAGTATATGGTTTAGTCTCTGTGGTTTTGCACCTGTTTGCTTCTCCAAAATAAAAGTTAGCTGAAATTAATCCAGTGTAAGAAATAAAGTTGCTTCTAAAGTATCTAATTGAACCACATTTACAAAATACTGAAGTCTCCTCTACAGCAACTAGTGTGTGTTTTAGCACTCAAGCATCAAAAACATAGAGTATAAAACCAAATCCAAATAAAAAATAAAATAAAAAAAAACGCAGCAGCAGTTTATTTAACAACACTATACCACATTAACACTGGGAGGTTCTTGAAGCATAGTTTAGTATTCAGTAAAAGGGGTTTTATGAGACACTTATTTAACAAACAGCAGATAAATCTCAGCACATGCTCTTAGTTTGGAGAAGCAGACAGGAGTAATGACACAATGACTTTGTGTTCTGTATTGCTGGTAATGAAAACCCAACAAACCAAGCTTCTATAACCAGATAAAATTACTTTTAGTGCAGAAAACATAGATTAGTCTCTTTGTTATTGCTCCTGTCGGCTTTTCCTTGTTTCTCCTCTGACTTCGATGTTGTCTGGAGCAGTCTGTAATGCCCTTTGAGGCTGTTGTTGTGAGGCTGGGCCATACATAAGTAAATGTCTAGTCTTTTTCATATGAGAGCACACTGACAACTGAACACATTATTACAAGTAACTTGTCGAACCCCATTTACAAAACACTGAACAGTCCTTTTAATACAAACAATATTTTAGCTTTAGGTACTTTCCAAGCTTCAAACAAGATAGCACTGATGAAAACACATTAAAATGAGTTGTATTAATTATGATTTTTACCAAAAGTGAATGGTTCACAATACATCTTGACTTTTTTGGCAGTTCAAATTATGCCCCAACAATGCCAAAAAAAGGCCTCTTTATTAATTCTCCATAATTATATTTAAAGTTATTTAAGTAGAAACATTTCATTTCAAGGTTCTTAAAAACTTTCTCCAGGGTAAAATAAAATTGGTTTAAAATCTGTGTCAATCCAAAACACATCAATGTAAATATTACACACCGTCAAAAGTCAAAGAAGAAAACCATCCATCCATCCATTCATCCATCCATTCATCCACCTGGGAACGATATCTCGATCTGAAACATTTTGCTTTGTTTGGGGGATGGAAGTGTGAGAGCTGTATAACCAACAGTAATACAGTACAGACACAAGCTTAGGTCCTGTTTGGCCACTGGTTGGTGCAGACTTTGGACATGACTGTAGGAATATAGTGTTTTGAAAAGCAGTGCAGGCTGTGTGTATCCTACGTCTGCAGTGAATCCATGTTTGGAGATGTTTGTTACACAGAGAACTATTCATAAATAAAACATCTTGTATCTTCTTCATAAACAGAAACAGACAAATGTAAACTTTCTGAAATAAAGCTGCTTTCACAGCAGCACGTTTTCTAAATGTTGAAAATATTCAGAGGTGAATGAAGCATGTGAACAGCGCTGAGACAATTTTTTATCTTAATTCTTTAAGGTTTTCATGGTATTTTTACATTCACGGACTCAAGCTTTACATTTGAAACACCAGCCACAACAAACACCGAGAGACACTCCACAAGATATTAGAGCAGTTGCAGGATGCGCCCAGTCCTGGGCTCCACGTGCCTCGAACCGGATCCCGTTCCTTTTGATGTCTTTTAAAAGATGAAAAGAAAAACAGAAACTTGAACCCATTGCGCTTGAATCCGGTGCAGTTCTTATGCGTAAGTTGCCCCGCGCACTCTGCTCATTTTACGCACGAGCTGTGCATCTCCAATAAACCAAGTCCGAGTTAAATCCGTTTGAGGCAGAGAAGAAGACATTGTCTTTTGGGGCAAAGTAAGGCTCCGCGTGCATATCAGTCAGTGACAATTCAGTGCGCACGAGCCTCTGTCTTCAGAGGCGCGTGAAACTCACTTGTGCAGCGCCTCCGTGTCGCACGTGAGCACGGACAGGCGGCAGTTCTCGGTGTCCACGTGGTGCAGCGGGATCACAACCTGTGTGTCCTCGGGCTCCGCGCGAACGGTGCCAGAGAAAGGCCGCAGGGGGCACGTGCCTGTGCCAGGTGGCGATGACATCCTCCAGAAAAGCTCCTTGAGCTTTTTGCGGAACTCGCGGCGCATGAGACAATACAGCACCGGGTTCAAGCAGCTGTTAGTGTGCGCGAGGCACACGGTGAGCGGGTGCACGTACGTGTGGACCATGTAGTACGTGCGGTCCCAGTTCACAAGGTTGAACTTAACGAGGACGCCCCAAAAAGTGATGGCGTGGTTTGGCATCCAACAAATGAAGAAGGACAGAACCACTATGGTCACGGAGCGCGTGACGCGCGAGCGCCGCTTCACTTGGTTGTTGTTCATGCTCCGCGTGCGCACAAAGCGCAGCAGCAGCAGGTAACACACGGTGACGATGAGCATGGGACACACGAAGGCTACAAGGATCTTCTGCAGGTGGTAGAGCGCGAGCCAGGATTGTCCGTCCGGGAACCTGAGCAGACACAGTCGCTCCCCCGCGACGCTGCGCACCGTGGAGAACACAGCGGTGGGCAGAGTGGCCACAGTGGCGGACACCCACAGACCTGCGATCACCCACCTCACTGGGCACATGCGCCTCCGCGTGCGGTCCTTTAGCGCTGACGCCACGGACCAGTAGCGCGTGACACTCATGGCCGTGAGGAAGAAGACGCTCGCGTACATGTTCATGACGGTAACGGAGAGTATGATCTTACACATAGCGCCACCAAAAGGCCAGCTGAAGTCCAACGCAGTGTCCACGGCCCAGAACGGGAGCGTCAACACGAACTGGAAGTCGGTCACGGCCAGGTTCAGGATAAAGAGGTTAATACTGGAACGCTTTCGGCGCCCGCGTCGCGCCTTCATCAGAAACAACACAAGCAAGTTGCCCACGAGCCCCGCTGCGCACACCACACTGTACACGATGGAGATGAGGATGCGCAGCGCAGGAGAGCCGTCCGCGGGAATGTCTATGTCCTCGAGGCTGCTAAAGCGGTTGGGTCCCGCCGCAGAGCGGTTCCACGAGGTGTTACTCCACTCTGCCATCCTTCAGTGTTGAGACCCGCTGGGGTCCGCGCGCATCACCTCGCGCGCCACTTTGGAGTCTTACGCATGTCAAGAGCCGGTCTTGCACTGCGCTCGCGGAGCTGCTCCTCTCTCTGCAGCTCCACATAAACTGCAGCCCGTGCACGCGCAGCTCTCTTTATTTGACACTGGCGCGCGCGTAAGGCGCGTGCTTGCAAAGGGACTGTGCAGAGCTCCACGTGAGGAGAAAGAGAGAGAGAGAGCAGCGCGCGGGACACTGCGACCTGGAGTAAAGTCTCAAACACAAAGTCTTGTAAAAACACAATATGTGTTTGATTATGCATTTGATTAGTTCAACAACATTAACAAGATAATAAATTTACTTTATATTTTATATCTCACTCTTATCTCACGGAGAATATAACCAGAGACTCTGTGGCGCTATCTGCAGCAAATAAAAACTGACGTCTGTCTCTTAATAACTATAATCACATTAGTGTCAACAATAGATGGACTCTATAAAACTCATAAGTGCACTAAATACAGTTTACAGTTCTTCATCTGAGTCTATACGCTCTGTGTAAAGACATTTTAAATCAAGTTTCCTCTGGTTTTTTAGAACTCCTGTCCTGCCTTCTGCCTGGTCCCATCCACACAAACTCAAGTCAAACTAAATCATGTTTGATTTAGGTGTTTTAATAATAAAAAATCTAAACAAACACTTTGAGTGCACTCCAGACTAATTAGTGATAATATTTTTGTTATCAAAAATAGAATCAAAAGAAGGGTCTTTTGATTCTGTTAAAGTGTAGTTTTGGCCTAAATATTAATAAAATCAACTCAAGATTTTTTTTGCCACAAATGTCAGGTAAACCCTGCATCTGACCCATGTCTCAACACTTTCTTTCGGCCAGTGATGTCTTGCAGCTCACAAACTTGAGTAGATTTGCCAACTTGTCAAAGATACTCATTTAACCATTAAAGATGTCACTTTTAATCTTCAGCTTTCCTCCTCAGTTTCAAATGTGCAAAGACAAGTCTAATTCTCATGAAGTCTAAACCCGGAAGAGTATTACAGTCTGTGTCCATCTGTGGTCTGGCTCCCATTAGCAACCTGTAGCTTTTAATTAGCATCACCATTTACAGAGCTTGGCCTTTTTTCCAGAAATTTTGAATAGTTATAAAGAGACTCTTTACCAAAACAATCCAAATACTCCTCCGGCAAATATACAAATGACTAATAAAGTTGACATTGTCACATGCCCTTCCTCATTATGGTATGCATTTATTCATGTGTCCCATAAGTGGAGCTGTGACGCTCCACACCAACTTCCGGCCCCGCCTACAGCCACCTCCCTCACATCTGTCTCATCTCAGACTGTCGCCAGTGCCAGCACCTCTTTGCCTTTTGTTTGTGTCTTGGTTTTGGTTTGCATCATACAACAAACACACCATAAACACTCAATCATACACGCACTCGCACTGCTGATATTACTGATAAACACACCTCATTGTTATCCTACATTAATATCAGTTAATTGTTTTTTTTAAAGCACTATTTTGGTACATTAATTAGTCTCGCGTCCATTTTTGTTATTGCCCTGAGCCGGTTATGACAACATTATAAAAGGTGTAAAACATTAACTTGTGGTTAGGTAAACACCCAGGCCAGACGTAGACATGACTTTGCAGAAGGTAAATGGCCTCTAGCAGCATTTTTCCCCTGCAACCTTTTGATACAGCTGTGTGGTATACCAGCAAAACCTTCTGATCACCACAGACCTCAGACATTTTTAGTTTACATTTACATTACATACGCCACAAGAACAAGAAATATGTTCTCGCTTCCAGGGCTGCAAGAACAGCTTGTTCTTGACACATCACCTGAGCAGAACTTTTTTCTTGTAGGTTTCCAAAAACTATTGTGTAAATGGTCAGAAATTTTAAGTGCGTGGTTAATTCAGAAAAGCGAGGAGTTCTGCACTTGAGTTTCTCCTGTATTTGAGTATTTTCCTGTAGGACGTGCCCTGGACACATCCACAGGAAAGCGTCCTGAATAACGACCACATTACCGCAGAAGCTGTGCCAATCCCAGGACTTTTTTAGTTGATAAGTTGGTGTTAATCAGTTCTTGCTACAGATCTAAGAGGGTTATAAAAGTGAGAAAGATTACTCACAAATGTAAAGCATATGAAACCAAATCTCCACAGGAAAGGAACAGTATATTTAAAATATTTGTGAAAGTGATATATTGTGATACAGTCACACATTCCTTTCTGGGATATGGCTCTTATTCACAGCTGAAATATAACCGCATCTATGACTTTCAACAATCATTTAGGCTCTAAACTTGCATTCCTTCAGGCTTAATGAACTAATTACAGACGTGATGCAGAAGAGGGACTGATGTCGTTAGTCATGCATTTGTTTACACTGCTCTATTATATTTCTTTGATGTTAATAACGCCTCACCACATCTCACCTGTATGCACCCTAAATGTTTATTGAAACATAAATGGATTTTGTAAAATTGTCATTAAATCTAATTCAATTGGGTTTGTTTATGGACTACAACATGTCCCTGCAGGGCTACCATATCGTCATAAACCCCTTTTATTTATGCTCCCATTTTGCCAGATTTTTCTGTCCATTTTCTGTCTCGTCTTGTATTGTATTGACTCAAACCATACAAAGTTGGTAATAAATTATATTAACAGCAAACAATAAAACGCCAAAGAACTGCCAATTATAAAGACTAAAGACGCACAAAAAGGCAATAATGTGTTATTAAAGCAGACGCGGCGCACAGCTTCTCATATAAACTCACTATTTTTCACTTTATGACTTATTTCTTGTAGCAATTAGTAATACATTTTTAGAAAAAGAAAATGCTTGCAACTGCTGTAGTATTTGATTATTGAAGGACTTTCTCATTAAAACCACTCCACATAATGTTTCATCAGTGAAATAAATGGAATTGTTGTGTACCCACATCTTTACACCAGTGCCCAGGAAACAGGTCCATTGCGCTCATTTACCCAAAAGAAAGTGACAAAAGAAAAACAGAAGCTTAAAAGATTGTGAGGCTGCCCATGTAGCAGCGAGCAGAGAAAGGAGGCGGAGTAGGGTCTGTGCAGACGCTACCAGCTTCTAATCAAACTGGTGTTTGATCACTGGCTGGAAAAACATAATGGACAATACATCTTGAACAGACTTTTAGTGCTCCTTGTTTTAGATGCAAGGGTCATTCTTATGTAACTGTAAACCCAGTAGAAATACACTAGACATGTTATATGACTTTGTACTGCAGCCAAGCAAACTGGGCAAAAAAAAAAACATGCTCATTAATCAGAAGACCATTAATGCCTCTGTATTCATCTCTGCATTTAACCTATTCATCATGTACAGGACCTGGGCTAATCTCTCGGGAGCGGTTATTGGACACAGAGCAGAGGCAGGCATCGGACACAGACCAGCAGAGGCTGTACTATCTCCACAGAACAGGCCAATTCTACAAGTCATTATAGCTCCGACAGTGGCCTTTCTGTGTGGCTGCATGTGCTCCCTGTGCTGTCGCTTACCTGGGTTCTCTCTCCATCCAAAGACATAATGCATGTTAATAGGGTCTGTCTCTAAAGACCTGTTCCATTAAAAAGGTCTAAAGTTGAAATTAGGGTTTTATTTACAATTAGTGATTTTAGTTTATCCTTAAGACTGAGTTGCACCAAAATTCTCAACTAAACTTCAACAACTAAAATCTCGATTTGGCACTAATAATCTAAGTGTTAGCCCTTTGATTAATTCTATTTTACACAGACAGTTTACAGGCCCTACGTCAGGCCTGGGATATGTTTTTTACTTTGTTTAAAAAAAAACACAGCACATTTTTTATCAGATATCCAAAAGTGATCCTATTTTCTTAGACTCCGTCTGTTCAAATAAAGCCTTTCCCAGAAGATTGTACAAAGGGCAAATGAACAATTATTTACAAAATGAAAACATCCTCCCTTGTTCTGAGGGCACACAAAAACACCTCTCCTTTGAAGTAGAAAACCTTTACAGCAGCAGTCCGCCTCAGATCAGGACTTTGTGCCGGAGGCTTGTTAAAAAGAGGCAGTGTTTTGGTCAGAGGTCACCTCAGTTGAAGCCAACACAAAGCCTGCCTTTAACAAAAAGGATTTCAGAACTGCACTGAGGCTCATTAGGACAGCATTTCTTTGTCTTAAAAGTTACTCTTAAATTAAAGTTTGTTTAACTTACTTTCACTGCTGCAGCTTTGGTTTCCTCTTTGATCCGAACAGTTCTTTCAGTGTGGCACAGGAGAAATTTCAATTACTGCCTTTGTCCGACTGACTAAAATTCATGATTTAATTACTTTTATTAGACTAGCTAACATACCAAACCTGCGAGTTGTAAAGGATAAGCTACTTTGTGGTGTTCATGTGCCTTTAACTTAGAAAGTCGGTGCATCACCTGCTCTTGCTATTTACAAATGACCTAATGAAGAGTTATGGAGAGTAGTCAGGTTCTTACCTGCATTGAATGTCTTCCTTTGGACACTTAACCTTGGTTAGAGATGACACAGGGATCTACAGCATACATGCTGAAGGTTCCTGAAGTCAGCTTGAGTCAGGATTGTTGCACAGAGAGTCTATATTTTATGGTCTTTACACATTTAACGGTATAAACCACACTCATCCTTCTCCAAACATCAAGACGTTATCACAGAGAAGAGTCAAGACCCAAGCTGCCCCTGAAGAGAGACAGAGCTAATGGGTGTGTTGAATATTCCAGTTTAATATAAACAATATCTTTTTACATTATTTTAGACACTTTAAAAAATATTATTAGATGGAGCTGTTTATTTGCATCTCTTTTCTGTGGAGTCACCCTTCTTTGCATATCAATGAAATATGATCATCATATCATCTGAAATATAACAAAGTATAAGGGTTTATAATTATTATTTAGGGTTTATGGTTGTAGGTTACTTATATGAACGTTTTTAAGTTAGTTTTAAAACAGACAGTCGTTATCTTTATTTACCACTATACATTTAGAAATTGTGGACCAAAGTGGCAAACTTTCTTTTTTTTTTTTTTACTGATTTTAGTTTTTCCTTAAGACAGAGTTGCCACCAAATTCTCAATTAACCTTAAACCGTGATATAGGTTTTAGCCAACCCCAGAGGCAACATAAATATAAAATCTTCTTCTGCTGCCACTAAGTGTCTTTAGACAATAAATACTAAACTGACCCCACGTTAATAAATGTAGATTTGTTTGTAAATGGTGAATTTTCTTGATAGTAGAGAGAGGAAACAGGGTGAGAGAGAGAGGGGAGTGACATTGGGAAAATGTCAAAAATCCGGCCGAGAATCTCACCTTTATTAAATAAGCTGGATCTTAAGCCTTGTTTATTTGAGAAATTTATGAGAAATTTAATCTTCCACAAACACAAACGGCAATGAGGCCAGTCACAAAATCAACCGTGACCACATCTTTCCTGTGGCCCTTTAGAAAATAAACGCTTGGAGATGGGGCAACGCTATAGTAGATCTGACCCCATAATCTTTCTGGAATAACAACACATTAAACTGCCATTTTCATCAAACACTGAAATCTGAAAGTAGAGATTATAAATCGAACTGTTAATGTGATATTTTTTAAATAAAACCAGTGAAGTAGGCATGACTTGTGATTCAAATTGAGTTACGCACCTGTCATAGGCTTCATATAGAAAGATATACAACTTAAACAAAACGTACTGATGATCAAAGCAACAGAATGAGATAAAAACTCTTTAATGGCGCCTGAGGGAAAACCAAGTCATTAACGCCGAAAGGGAGCCTTAAGTGTTTGAGATGGATTGTGCTGCATATTTAAGTCCTTTTGTGAGTTAGTCTGATGTGGCAGGAGATGATCCAAACAGACACATAGGACTCATTAGTGAATAAACAGCACCACACTTATACATGCAGCAGCAGCAGTGAAGCCTGTTGGGAACATAAGAAGAACAGCTGTGGTCCACATGTTCAGATGAGGACAGTTATACAACAACGGCTGTCACACAGAGGCATTTCAGCTTCAGTGGAAAGTAATACAGTTTGTTAGCTTTATTGTGGGAATGGAAATGTGTGCTGTCACCTGGTCAGGGCCAGACGCCACATTAAAGCGGCAGATTAAACGTTCTCAATAGTCTAATCAGCGTAAGATAAGGGTGATATGGTATTCAGGCCCTGGTTACAACTGCACATGTTTTTTTTTATAAATGCACAACCAAACTGACATTTTAATGCACAAAAAATCCCAGAGCATAGACGTGTAGACAAACAAAAAGAGCTTCAATGATACACACTATTACTACAACTTTTGATTTGTGAAATGTGAATGCATAATGACGACAACAACCGTATCAACCGTGTACTAGGTTTATGTTGCTTGGCACTAATGAAATAATGAAGTATTTTTTAGCTACCGGGGCATTTTGTCACTTCAACAGCAATAAATCACTTTTTAGTGTCCACATTCCTCGCTGCTAAAGCAAAACAAACTCACTGTTTAAAATGTTAGACGGCGTTATCTTACACAGACTTTTCTGACATCTTTTGTCTCCAGAACTTGCATCTGTAGCAGTGTAATAAATAAACAAATATAAATTTAGATATATTTTCTCATGTGTAAAACTTTTAGTGTGGTGCACGTGGCAGAGTGGTTAGCACTTCTGCCTTACAGCAAGAAGGTCGTGAGTTCAAAACCCGGCCGACTCAAACATTCTCGGCCGACTCCGGTCTTTCTGTGAGGAGTCTGCATGTCCTCCACGTGTTACTGTGGGTTCTCTCCGGGTACTCCGGCTTCCTCCCACCGTCCAAAGACATGCATGTACAGGTTAATTGGCAAATCTAAAGTGTCTCTAGTGAATGAATGTGAGAGTGAATGGTTGTCTGTCACTGTCTGTCTCTAAATGTCAGCCCTGTGACTAACTGGCCACTGTCCAGGGTGTACCCCGCCTCAGGCCCAAAGCTGCTGAGATAGGCTCCAGCCACCCGTGACCCCTAACGGGACAAAGCGGTAGAAAATGAATGAATGAAAAAAATGAATGAATGAATAAAACATTTAGTTTATTTCTTTATTTCTTTTATTTCTTTATTAACACAACTGTAAATGCTGTCACACACCACAGTATCTCCAGTAAACCCCAGATTTACATTAGATTTACTGGGTTCTGACGCCTTAAAATGTACTTACATTTAAAATCCACACTCATATTACATACATTGGGTAGGTTAAATCATTTTAAACCCACTGAGGCTGATAAACACAAGGGCCAGATGATTCAGAAATAGAAAATAACAGGAACAAATTCACTTGTTTTATAAAATGTGTTTGAAAAGCAACAAACAGGGACTGTCCCGTTGAGGCTGAAAATCAATGCTTTGAGTGGTTCATTGTTTTTATCAGTTCTTATTTTCCATCTTGTGCTTGTTCTTTACTTTTTTGTTCTTTTACTATTACTAAATTAACTTTTTACTCTGAAAATTAAATATATCTAGGTTCAGTCTGGTTTGTTTCCAAGACAAAGACCAGCAGGTCTTGGAAAAGTCTGAAGGTCTTAAGTGTTTAGATTGTCATTGTCCAAACTACAACTTAAACACAATTTGTTAAAAGCCTCTGTACTATGTCTCTTCATGCCTTTATCATTTCAAATGTGTTTTATTGTAACACTTTGTTGTGTGTGTAATATATATATATTACAGAATACATAAAAATACCCAAATATCTAATACAGGATGCACATCTAAATACGTCTTCAGACATAAAGAGCCGTGAATAAACATGAACTCTTCAGACTGCAACTTGATGATGACAGATGGAGCTTAACTCTAATTTTTACTCTTTAATGTGCACACATACTTGCCTGCTTTCAGTATGAAAAAGTTCAGATACTATGTCCCGGGCAGCAGCAACAGTATGTCCAACATTCAGCTGCTTTAATAAGATGCACTCATGAAAACAACACGTCTCTGTATATTTGGCATTACACACAAGGTTTTTAATTTACAGATAATTTCCCCCACTGCTTCTTGAGGACTAAACTTTAATAGTGGCACAAGCTGGCCAATCATCACATGCTTTTTGCAGAAAACACAAACTCCTGGCTCAACAGATTCATGTATATCTTGAGATTTACGGGTTTAAATATCAGTGACGTCCGAATAGTTACACTTTTAGTAATGTCATGTGGCCCTCAGAGACTAAAAGCAGCACATAAGTCTAGTCCCAGTCCAGCAAAGCATTTATTAATGAGAGAGTCTGCTTTACTGTGCACTACCATGACCCTTACATTGTGATGCATTGACTATATCGTCAAACCTGTCTGGAGGTTTACGCCTTTGTAAGTGTTCACAGATGCGTTCAAACGCGAGTTGAATGAAGTGATGTAGAAAGGATTGTAAGATCACAACTGACTGCACTTCTGATTATTGAGACTGAAACTTTCTGATGAATGCAACTGATAGCTCATGTGGATGTGAAGACCAAACTGAGACTGAGTAATAATCGACTCTAAGGTTCTCAAGGCACAGAGCACATTGACACTAGGGACTAGTGTTGCACAGTGTATGGATATTTCAAAAGGTATTGCGATTTTTTATTATTTTATTTTATTTTTTATTGCGTTTTTTTGGTATCAATACTTCATTTAAATACCTGACATTTGTGCAGTCTGACAGATCTGTGACAGAACCCCAGCTCACCCGCGGGAGAGGCTCATTATAGACAAACTAAACTTTACAGGAAATACAGGACATCTGCATAGAAAAAAAATGTAAATGGAGTTCTGTTCAATGAATGGGTGAGTGATTGAAAACACTCTTCTCTAAATGAGGTAATGTCAGGAGGCTTTGTTGGTTTTATTCTAGTGTTGACAGTGTTCAGGTGATAAATAATACTTTCTCACAGGTGGGCTCTGGTCCCGAGACTCTGGCAGTGACAGGCTTCTTTAGGCCTGTGTAAGTGAGTTTATTGTGGCGCGGCTAATTCGCATAATTAATGATCAACAGAAGTCACAAAGTTGGTAAAGAGGTAAGATTTCATTAAATTATGCATTAGTTTTTAATCTGAATGTCATTGGCATTTGTTCCTCACACAGTCACCAGAGCAAAGTGTGAGAAATATTAGTCTCTCATTCCCTTTAAGGAATAAGACTTATCTATTTTAATATTTTAACCATGATTGTTGTTGTCCGTGACTGAAGTAAAAAGCTGCATATTACAGAATTACACATTTAGAGCTCAAAAGCCTGGAAGGAGCCGGACAAGGAAAGAACTTTAGCAAATGTCTCCCCATGATTATGCTTCAGGCTGATGTTAGGGTATCGTTCTAGTATCGGTATCGTGATACTTACAAGACACTGCCATTTTTATTGAGACCAGCCCATCAACTATTAAAATTCTTTTTTTGCTACAGCTTATGTCTGGCTGTTGAAGAAGTTTGTGCTGTCTTTTAGCTTAGCGTTAAAAAATAAGCCAGACACTTTCAAGTTGTCTATAGCAGAGTTTTAATACAGGACTCTGAGACAGTATTGAACATCCAAGGTCATGAGCACTCTGTAGTGGCAGAAAAGGAAAGAAAATTACCCAGTTGATTTAAGGTAAAGAAATCTGTGAAAAGACGTATGACCTTCGTGTCAGAACAAAGGAGTATAAGCTGACCTGGCAAAAAACTGACCTGGCAAAAAACTGATCTGGCAAGAGAAAGACATCTTTACATTTAGGCCAAAAGCAAAGATAAAAGTTAGACAAACAGAGCTGGTGCTTGGTGAAATTTCAATAACAAAAAAAACAATTAAAAGGTGTTTTTGATCGGTCTTGATTGCAGATGGTCTGGCGTACAAGACCAACAATGCTTTTTGTCACTTTAATAACACTAATAAAAAAGAAACAGCTAAAACTACCATAAAACAGTGCCATTTCATTAGACCCTTGAACTGAATCTGTTTACACCACTGCACTCACAATCATTGTCCAAATAATGTTCCTTAATGAAACAGTATTTCGGCTGATTAAATGACTCTGTCCTTTACATTTTGAGCTGAACTCAGCACAATCTCAAGAGAAAGCCTTCTGACTGTCTAATAAAACCACTCACATAAAGGAATAAAGGAATAAAGGAATAAAGTGATAAAGCACTGCTCAGGTCAGATGATTGGCCAAGTGGAAAAAAAGTTATTGAGTCAAAGGTCAAAGTAAAAACACAAAACAACTCACACCCATCTGTTTTTCTGCAGATGATTTTAAAGCCTTTAAAATAAAATTAAGGCAAAAACAATAAAAATTCAATGATTCAACAAAGGAAAAAAAAAGTTTTTATTAAATAAATAGCTTTGCACAGGTTTGACCATTTGATCGTTCCAGGAAAAAATAAAATGTGTTTATGGCCTGTTATGAAGAATGTATTTTGTCTCTACTGCTTTATGACGGCTGTGTTCTGGTAAAACGCACGAGGACATGAGTAAAACTGTAACTTCTGTGGAGACAGGTTTGAGTTTTAATTTTAAAGCAATCAATGTCCGTCATGCTTTTTAAAAAGTACAGATGTTTAAGACGGCGAGGATGGATGATACAAATGAGACTCTGGAGAGTCCGGTCCAGTGTATCGGCCTGTTTATTTTATTAAATATATCTCATAACATAAAACAACTGAAGGAGAAAATGCTGCTACAAACACAAGTGAGACATATTACAATAAATATCTTATACATTTATGTAAATATTTTAATTTATAAAAATTTAAATTTTGGTGGTTCTGTTAGGATTTGTGTTGTCTTCACATTGGCTTTACGTTTGTTCTTTGTCTTTAACAGAGTGGACAAAATGAACTTAGGGCTATAGGGGTCACAGTGGTCGGTGATTGGTCTTTAGCTCTTGTGATCAGTGTTCAAACTCTGTGTGTCCAGTCATAAATGAAACAGTATAACAACAATAAGTATAAATCTGCAGATGCTCTCGAGGAGCTGCTCAGTCACTGCCCACAGCCTCTAACAGGACGGCCTAGAGGCACTCAATGATGGATGGTTCATACTGTCGTTGTGTCCTTGGGCAAAACAAACAACCCACCTTTTCTCCAGTGCCACAGCATGACTGTTTGGTGGTGACCATAGGCACAAAATGGCTGCGACGTCTTGTCAGTCTGCCCCAGGACAGCAGTGGCTACAGACGCAGCTTACCACCACAAAGTGCTCAAACCATGGCCTGTGAGCACTTTGAGTCATTATAAACTGTCCTTATTCTTTTACTTTACCAGACAAGAAATAAATCTGGTGTCAGGGGTAGTACCAAAGGACACAGATGTAAGTCATTTTGAAGAAAAGAAATGACAGTGAAAGTGAACGTGAATGGCTGGTCAAGTTAATGCTAAAACTTCTTGACTTTGTGATGCTGCCAAATGGAATGTAACAAGTAATTCAGGAGAAATGTGTTTGCATTTATGCCACAAGTGAAATCAATATTGTTTGGACATAAATTCATTTAAAAAAAGGCTAATAACTTCATCTCTTGCCTAAAACCAAATTTACTATCGATGTAAAAACTGGGTAACACATTCTGTTGCATTCTTAGGCGTTAAGTTTTTGACAACAGACTTGAAACTTCTTTCATTTTTTGTAGTTTGCCTCATCACCCGGAGCCTCGTTTACTCATTTACTGTTCTGTTTTTCAGAGACAAGCTGCATCCAGCCAAACGCTCTGCATTTAATCAAGTTGGTCAGCAACTATAGAGATCATTTTAGAGATCATTTTCCAAAAAACTGGGTGTGTAGATAGCAACAGGACCTCACTTGGACTGAACACAGCCAGCATTATTATAAAAGCCCAACAACGTTTGTACTTTCAGAGGAGGCTGAAGTGGGCTGGACTCTCACGTCCAGCCTTTTCTAGGTGCGAGAGCAGACTGTTCTTCTCCATCGACTGCTTTGCTTCTGACAGACTGGTTAAATCTGCTCAAAATAGTAACCAGCAGTAGCTTCTCTTCCCTGGAGGACACTTTTATTTCCATCAGCCGGTGCATGAGCAGAGCCACCTTCATCAAAAAGGATCCATCCCATCCAGCTCATGAACTGTTCACACCTCTCCCCACAGACAGGAGGCAGAACAACAAGGCTAAAACAGATTCTACAGAGGCTGTAAAACTGCAGGATCTGAGTAACACATTGCATTTACTTATGTCTTTGCACAAGAAGAAAAAAAAATTATGCTATGATAAAACGTGTCTTTATTGTGCTTTTGTTTTTTGTTTATTTAACAATGAGAAGACACCAGGCAGAAAACAACATTTAACAAAAGAATCTTTAATAAATTGAACCAAATTAAACAGAATTAACTGTAAATAAAGTAGGTTACCTAGCGGGATGTGTTACCTGTATAATCAGTGGGATGGTGCTGGAAGTGAGTGGAATGTGTGCGTGTTGTAAAGTGCAAACATAGCATAGGGTCCAACTAAACAAAAGAGCAAACTAAGGAACCAAGAAAAACCAGAACCAAACCCAAAACTAAAACCCAGTCAAACCAAACAGAACAGATGGAAAAGTTGCCGACCAGTAGACAGGAAGACAGCCAGAGGGATCAAGGCAACGTCACAATGACTGAAATAGTCACATGACTTACCAACCCAGGAAACACAGACGCGCCAGGGCAGGCAATCCCCCACAATAAAACCAAACTATTGCACTCAACAGTAACTGAGCTGTTAATGTTAAAAGTTGGACGTGGATCCACATTTTTTTTTTTTTATAAGGATAAAAACAAAACAAAAACAGTAAAGTTGTTGACCCTTGCTGGGGAGATAAGCATTGTACTTCCTAACACTTAACACTTAAACTAGAGCTTTTGGGTTGGTTTGACCTGCCCTGGAGCCTGCCACTTTTAACTTACACAAACCTTTTATATCTAAACCTTTATTTTTTGGGGAAAAGTGATTATTTGTGACATGTTCTTGAAATAGGCTTGAATGTAAAACGTTCCTTCGTTTGGTGAATTTGTGCTGATAAGTTATGGAGGAGTGAGGCTGCAAAGGAGGCAGATAAGGAAGGCTAAAAGGACACTCCTGGAGGATACAGCATGGAGGGAAGCATATTCAGAGTCAAGTTCATGGAGTGGCTGCGTTGATTTTCCCAGCTTTGCGATGGAAATAAATGGGAGTCATTTTATTTTTCTAATTTAATCACACTCTTGGTGGACGGCATCGGTAATGGCTGTGGCCCCTCAGCATCTCTGCCCTGAAGGCTGATGTTGGTAAATAACAAGCAGAACGCCCTCCTGACATTAGAAGATAGCTCTATTTGCAAAAATCCCAAACCCTCGAGCAGAGCGATAGGAGCAACATGACAGCTCCATGAGTGCTGTGGTGAGATTAATGCACCCCCCCCCCGAGAGAAATTAAAGAGAAAAACAACAGAAAAATGATTTAATTGACAAACTGAAAGAGGCTTTGCTAACTGCTGGGCTTGAGATTGTACTTGGGATGACTTCTACATTATTCTTACATGCAACCTCTGAATAAACTCAAACCACTAGACATTTTGATTCTGACTGTAAAATATTCTATAAATTATTTTGATGGTTCCCCGACATGAAACAGAGAGAGACAAACCCATCTTTCAGAAACAGAGCATGCTTGGCTTGGTTCTATGTAACTCACAGTTGCCAGCTACACGTCTTTTGGCAGCCTTTTTTGCAACTGTCACATTTCCCTATTGTGCCTCGTGAAGAAAACAAAAGAACAAAAACAACCTACTAACTTATCAGGGGTATAGCTTACAAATGGTACACCCTGAAAAAAAATCCTCGGGTAAGTGAAAAAAAAAATGGATTTCCTGGACTGTAGAGCTGTTTATAACTCGTTACCAGTGTTACACCAGTCTTTAGACAGTTCTAACAAAAAGTTTTGTGTTTGCTGTTTCCAGTAACACTGCTCTGCTACAAACAGTGTGTGTCTTTATTAGATTTAAATCACATTTGAAGCAAGAAAACCTGGCTGTGGTGCTAATAACTGATATAAAGCGTAAATCAAGAGAAACATACCTGTACTGACTCTACTGCTCCTGTACTATTTTTTCATAAAAACTTTGAAACCCATTATATCCATCTGTACTGTTTGGATCGTAATGTTTCTTGGGACCTTGTGAATTGATGTAGATCTTTGTTTTTAACTCAGTACAGGTTCAGTCCAAGTCTTTGTTGTGTGACAGGCTGGCCTATAGTCTTGTATGTGCTTTGAGACTGTTCACCCGGGCCTCTAAGTGACACGTGTCCAAAAAAGCGATCATCTGTACAATGACTGGCAGTAGAACAAGAATCCTGGTTGTTTTCTCATATTTAATTTAGAGAGGATGCCACAGAGACAGCCTTTTTGAAAACTGTGCTGTCAGCTGCTGGGCTTGTTTCTAAAGATGTGACAGGCTGGTTTTGAGCCGCCGCTGCCTCAGTCAGGAGAGTGAGTGTGCAACTTCCTCAAACAAAACCCTTTGTATTTTCTGAGTCTGCAATTTCAGTAAAACGGTGAGTCATTTTGTTCGGAGTTTGACAGAGCGCAGTAGTCCCAGTTTGGTCAAACTTTGAGCTCAAGAAAGTAACCACAGACTGATGCTGCAATGTACTAGACAAACTGATGCAACATTTATGAAAACATTTCTGGGAGCCAGTGGCTCAGGTGGTGGAGCAGTCCAACAACTGGAAGGTTGGCGTTTCAATTCCCACGCCCTTCTGTTAACTGTTGTTGTGTCCTTGGGCAAGACACTTCACCCACCTTGCCTCCAGTGTCTGTGCCACTGGTGTGTGATTGTGGTGGGGGTCAGAGCCGTGTGAATGGAGGTCCGTGTCTTCATGCATTTGTGAAAGTGTGAAAGTGTTTGAATAGGGTTGAAAGGAAGCATACTGAGAAAAGGTACAAAAAAGTGCTATATAAAATATATATTTAATGGAGCTGTAGTGAGAATTGTGGGTATGTCAAATTTTTCTTAACACGCACCCTCGATACCTCCACTGCCCTCCTTGAGTCTTTGCCCCGCCCACAGAGGAGATGAGTGGAGAAGGAGGAGAGATTATTGAAAGTCCTCCCTCTAAGAGAGATAAGCTCAGCTCTCTTACCAGTAGAGCTCAGAATTGACAAAGTATCTTGGAATTAAAGACAAAACAACTTCACCTTGAAAAATGAGTCCAGATGCTTTTACTTTAACCTTTTTTTCAAGCTAGTGTTTTGTTTCTCCTTCTTGCCAATTACAAAACAGTAATTAAGACTGTAACAGTATGTGTCCTGTTGATTATTTTACCAACTTTAATGGAACAGACTGAAAAGTTGGTGTACATAAGACATTTCCCCTGACTGTAAAATGTATTTTTGAGAGCACAACAAAGGATTTTGAGTAAACAATATACTTTAACAATTACTACATGATGTTTTTCTGTTTGAATGAACTGTTTTGAATAAATGCTCAGCTGATAGAACACCGAAGGATGTCTTTGATATGAATCTTCTAATCGCCCTCGGTCTGACTCAGTGGGGTCATGAAGCTGGTTATCAACCTATTCAGTTAATCCTGGTTGTGTTAACATGACGATGGAAATAAAAATGACTTGAAAAAGCCTGAATGAATGGCCCATATGCAGTGTGTGTGTGTGGAGTCTGCTGTGTAAATGTTACACTGGCTACTCATCAGAGGATCTAAATGCAGACAACTAAAGCCCATCTGAGGAAAGATGCCATTGTTCAGACAGTTCAGCTCAGGCTTATTCTCTCTTCTCTATGTGGTTGTCCTTTCAGTGTAAGTATTCACAGAACACGCAAGGACAGTCTCCTTGAAATATAATCACACAATGATGGGATGATGTATGTTTGCATGACCCTATGTTTTTATAAAGGACTTGTTTGTTGTTTTCTTCCAAACTTTCCGCTTGGATGAGCTCATCTTGAAAACAAAATTAAATGTAAAATTGTGCCACTGTCATAACAACACAGTCTGTTGAGGGATCTGCGCCCTCTACTGGACAGTTGTTTGCACACAATGAATACCCTTTTTTTGTTGTAATCCCATGGTTGTGACCTCCTAAACTGCCCTTTTGCTTAGCACATGCTTTTTAACTGCTATTTATTACCAATGCTGACACAAAACCAGGGTGTTCTCATACTGGACTTTACATGAACTTCACTCAGACACAGATTTATTTGTGTTTGGTGTCAATGTAAAGTTTGAAGTTAGTTCTGGTTCAGATTCTGCAATGGACAAGACGGAGCAGTGACTGATAGTGGAGTAAGTGAGAAAACATACTGCATATCTCTCATGGCTCACTGATTTCCTTTAATTCAGTTAACACAGTGAATGTATTTTATTTTGGCGTAACATGAGCTGTAAGCGAGGCTCTAATGATAAGTGCATTTATTATGGAAATAATTTAATCAAAATAAACATGAACATGGCTAGTAGCTCTTTTCCATGTGCTGACTTTGGGTTCTTCTTAAGATGCTCTTATTCAGTCTATTAGCTCTGTTTGGTGTCTTGCTCGTGATCGCGTTGAGATTACTGAACCAATCACTGTTTATAAGCTGCCTCAAGAAAATGTTTAATGTGCAACAGCTGCTTCGAGTCATTAGGGCGCTGCTCAGCGAGAGGAGGCTCGTCTCAGGGGTTAAAATTATGAATCGTGGAGCTTGAGCGAGGAGTGGCAGGACGGAAACGATTGCTTCAATCAAGAGAAGGCTTGATGAGGAAATAGATGAGAAATTTAAAATTAATTTATATTTTTAAATTGAATTGAGTTGCTTTGGAAATGCTTCAGTTTTCTGAGCTGCACATCCTGGGTCTTGGAGAGAGCCTTAGACATGAAGCCCAGATTTAGAGAACTGTGGTCCTGTCATGTGCAGCTACCGTTAGCCTACATTAGGTGAGTGTGCCCCACCTGTTGAGTGGAGCTGAGTGGAGGAGTCTCACTGTAAATAACACATCTATGTCTATATCCCAAACCCCAAGGAGACTCAAGTAAAGGCAGGGACTTAGAATATGATGTTTGGATGTTACTGCAAGATGTGATGATTTGACCCTCGCAGAGGGGGCACAGCTGTGCCGGCCCAGATTTAGAGAACTGTGATCCTGCCCCAACCCATGGATTTTGCTGTTAATAATTTTACAAAAATAAAACCCTGAACCAGAAAGTCAGACCAATGACCATATATTCTTGTACAAAGACAATGAAATCAATTTGGAGAAAGTATTTTATACTATTTAGATAATTGGAGACATTTAAGTCTGCCCTGGTTTTAATAAGAAAGTAAGGGATTGTCGGCTCCAAGAAGAAGTATGGTCCTGTTCTCTATTGAAACTATACTTGGTTAACTTTTTACATTATTCTTGTCTTGTTTCCTTTTTAAACACTTCACTAGATGTTGTTTTGTAGATTATTTATTTACTCTTTTTCTGTTGAATATCAGACATGGGTATAAAACAAAAAAACAGCACCACTATATAAGGGTCGTGCTGCTGTGTTTTGAATGTTGTCAGTTTTAAAACCAGTGTGTAGTCTTTGAAACACATGAAACTTACTTTCCACCACTCTTTATCTTTGCATTCACCATTTTTTAAAATTTCCAAATATAACTACATACAGATTACAGATACAGCCCACTTCTTTTTTGTTTTCATGATAAAAATGCATATGGGAATAATAATCTTATGACCATATAACAAATAAGATATGGCCTTCATTTTTTACATATGCCGTTTGAAACAGAGGTCATTTCTGCAGATTAAACTTGTTTGGGCTTGTTTATTTCTACAAACTTTCATTTGAACCCATCATAACTTATTCATCAAACTATTTTTTTCATCCTGAAATCTCTGCTAATGCGTACAAACTGTTTGAACTGCTGCTGCTCTGTGGAAAAGTTTAGTGTAGGCCTTTCTTCAACTGAATGAAGCACAGACTTTACTGTATCTTGAGATGATGTTTTCCCTGGTTTGCTGCACAACCCACACTACATTAAATCTAGATAGCTCTTTAATATTTAGAGTGAAGATTTTTTATTTTATTTTAATCAAATTAGTTGAAAATATATTATTTGAAGGTTTGTAGATGTTTTATTTATTTTTTCACTGCATATTAATAAGTTGTCATGGTCTTGATCCTTAACAGTCTTGTTCTTAAAATCCTTTTTACTTTGTCTCCCTCTTGATTTGTCAAGACCAACCAAGACCACAAATGGCATATTTGTCTGTTGATGGGGTGAAATCACAAAAACCCTGACCTCCATGAGTCTGAATCTGGTCTAAGACTGAACTTATTTTTTTTAACTGTTCCCTTCTTTTACATTTTATTTATAGTGCACATGGAGAAAAAAAAAAAAAAAAGTCCTTCCATTGGACTCCTTTACACCTCACACCTGCACACGAGCAGAACCGACGGATAAAAAAACAGAATATCCCAAAACTTAAAGAGCCCACAGTTTAAATCTTGTGACAATCCAGCTGCTGCACAGGATAAATGTCAATGGGAGCAGATCTCCTTTTATGCATGTGACTGGCCACAGCTTGGAACAAACAGAAGTACGGAAATGTTTTTAATAAAAGCACATTATTTTTAACATTATAAACCCTAACAGGGGACATGCTCTTTTAGTTTATGCAAGGTCTGTTTGTTTGTGAATGAATATTACACATTATACTTCTTTTTAAACCTTTCATAAATGGTCTGAATGCTTGCTGTGAGTGGAAACAGCAATCCAACAGCCTGCTCTAAATTCAGCAATTACCTCAATAATACATCAATGGGTCTATTCAAAATCTGGATTATCAAAGGGATGATGCCATTCAAATAAAATTAATTTAAAACTTTGAATATTTTATTCTTTGAATAACATGAAGAACCTTTAAAGCATTAAATGCAATTCAGCTCTTGGCACTTTAATGGAAAACTTTTCAAAGTTCCGGTTTTCTAATACAAGACCAGCACATTCAATTTCTCTTTAGTTTTAGCCCATTATTTAGGAATCGGAGCGTCATTACTCTCCTTCACTGCCTTGCTCTGTGTTTTTTCAAGTCTGTTTGTACATAGAGATAGGTATTCACATTTGTATTGGCTTATCTACCCTTGGTCATGTTTAAGTCATGTATGATTTGATCTGTTATTTCTTGTGATGAGATGTATTCGACTGAGATCTGTTGTCTTTGACGATCACCAATTTCAAACCATTACATGTGATTTTGCCAGGACTAATAAAAATGCATTAGCTCCCTGTGTTTGGATGTTTGTTGCACACGCAGGAAATAGGGATGGGCAATACCAACAGTTTTCCTTTTGATATGACACCATAGTTTAAGGAACTTTTTCATCAATACTGATACTGAAAAAGTAGCACCGCACTACACTTCTTTCTCTTGGTCATACATTCTGCTGTGGGGCTGCAGCTGAACTTACCCGCTGACATCTGATCCACAGTCATGTGACACCAAAGAGCCAAAATATGCCTGGGCTGGTATTTACATACACATTTAATGGCTAAAACTGTCAGAAGTGAAAACAAATTGCACAAGTTGCATTAGGACAGTGGAATCACGATATTTTAAAAAAAGTATTGATTCCAAAATATATCCAGCTATCGAAATCTCAACAGGACACTGCACTCTTTTCCTCTGACAACCAATCAATGGAAGGTTTGCAGCTTTATTTTTGGTTGTTTGTGTTGACCCACACAACACCCTGTTTCTGTTTAACCAGTGTTTTTAACATGTTTTAACATTCAACCTTAATAAAAAAAAGACATTAGCCTGACGTTCATTTGCCATCATCCTTTAATATTTCAGTCGAAAGTGCTATAGTGGAACATGTGACTCAGGTCTGTTCAGAGACACACACTGATTTATTTTATCTGACACTACACTTTTCTTTAAGGCCTTGTCACTGATAAATATTTAAACTGAATGTGGCTCAACTTTAACAAGCTAATTCTTCACTTCTTCTGCAGTTGTTCTTCTGCTGCAGTGGGCTAATAGCTTTTTGCTCATATTAAAAGGTTTCCACAGTTACACACAGCCTCAAGTCAAGTTTGAATTCTCTCAGTGGAGACACTTGGCCTGTTCTGTTCATTGGACCATATGGGCGTAAATTAGTATTTTATTTGTGTCATGCTTGTGAGTTGCCTTGTTTTTTCCCCCGACTTAAGATAAATAAAGTCTTAGTTTTATAGCTAAAGTCTTGTCTATATCAGTTTGATTTATTGATTTCATGTGAACAAGAACTTCAGAAATCATTATAAAGCCAGGGAATGACCCGAGTAAACTGATGCCAAATGATCACGCATGCATTCTCTGACAAAAAGATGAAAAAAAGAAAATAGCAACTTATTTTTCACATTTGATGCCTGGAGAAAACACTAAATAAGGGAAGGAAACCTGAGGTCATTGTAGTGAAATTAGGGCTTGTCCTGAAAAGACTGACCACCAGTCTAAACCTAAATAATCCTTGTCACTTTTGTGCGCTGAGCATTGTTTAGGAAACATTTTATAATACTTTCCAGACCGACGTTCAGCACAAATGCTTATGTCTTTCTCTATTAGCGTGAATGCTTCAGATCTGCAAACTGCCAAAACATCTGCTTTATAGAAGTCTAAACACCTGCTGATGATCAAGAAAACAAGGCCTGCTGATCAGCAGCACCTGGCTGCAAGATTCCTCCTTAAATCAAATACGCATTTAATACTGGTCTAATGCTGGTTCAGTCCTTTTTATTTTAGCTTTGTTTTATTGTTTGCAGAAACTTCATACCAAAATAAATCCTTTCCCAGACTAGACCTCTCTGTGTTTGAATAAAAGAAGTTTGAGGTGAATTTTGAATATGCATGAACTCTGTCTGGTTATGTTGCCTGAAGCAGCATCTCCTACTGTTCTAGTATCACCCAAGGCCTCCTCCAGCCCCAGGCACCCTGTTGTTGTCTGCACTCTCCTTATTAACATATATCGGCTGCAGTGTGAGCCTCAAGCTGGTTCATAAGGAGCAGGGGAACCGTGTGTTTACAGTGGTCTGGGGCTGGTGCCTAATAAGAGCCGCCCGCTGTGACAGAGAGGGACTAACAAGAGATGTCTGCCGTGTGGGACGACAAAACAACAAGTCCAGAAATGTGTCCAGATATCAGTGCTTTGATCTCTATCTGCAGGAAGATGTCCTTGGGCAAGACGGTGAACCTTGTCAACTGTTGGAAAAAAATAAAATAAAAAGAGTGTTTGTTTGGTGGAGAACTGTATGTTATTTTTTCAACAGATTGAGCCTGTTGAATGTAAAAATAAAAGACATGCCAAAGCTGCTAATCCAACAAAGGCTTATGTAAAAGCAGAGCCTCAAAACAATGCACATTATATTTACATTTATTCATTTAGCTGACACTTTTATCCAAAGCAACCCACATTGTTCTACAGTAATTACCAGTGTTACAGCCACTGGAGGCAAGGTGGGTTAAATGTCTTGCTCAAGGACACAACAACAGTATGAACTGTGGAGAGAGTGAGAATCAAACCGCCTACCTTCCGGTTAAAAGACGACTGCTCTACCACTGAGCTACTGCCATCATATAAAACATTTATGTTTTATATGATGCTGCTAAAACATTTATGTTTTATATGATGTAATATGTGACTAGCTCTGTGTAACTTTTAGCTTTAAAAAAATAAAATAAATAAATAATAATAATAATAATAATAATATATATATATATATATATATATATATATATATATATATATATATATATATATATATATATATATATATATATATCAATTCAATTCACTTTATTTATTTGCCATTTGCAGTATAAAACCACATTGGAAGAAAATGTGCCAGAAGCTCAAAGTGCAAAGTACAAAGTCAGACATATAAAAGACATAACATAAAACAGACAAGCAAGTGCCACATAAAAGCTCAAAAGTAAAATTCTGTATTAAAAATCAGACATAAATATAAAGTGCCTAGTTTAAAGTGCTTTGTTTAAAGTGATTACAGCTTGGGGAAAGAAACTGTTTAAATGGCGATCAGTAGTACATTTGATCGATCGATACCTTCTCCCTGAGGGAAGCATCTTAAAAAAAGTCCTTGCAGGATGGCCTGAGGCATCGTTAGCAAGTTTTAAAGCACGATTCAAGAGTCTAGCTTTATATGTAGCCTCCAGGAGTGGCAAAGTGCAGCCAATGATCCCGCTGACTGAGCGAACCACTTTGTTCAGAGACTTCTTTTCTTTCAAGGTGAGATTACCAAACCACAAAGTAATACAATTAGTTAAAACACTCTCAATTACGCAATAGTAAAAATTTAAAAGGATCTTAGTATTTTGAGTAAACTCTCGAAGCCTACGTAAAAAGAAGAGGCGCTGTCTCGCTTTCTTAGCAATGCTAGTCGTATTTGAGCTCCATTTCAAGTCAAGAGAAAGAGTCACACCCAAAAATTTACATTTCTCAATAATCTGCACATCAGAATCATCGATGGTAATAGGCAACTGATTCCTATTATGACAAAAATCGATAACAAGTTCACATGTTTTTGAAGTGTTCAAAAGCAAGTTGTTTTTTTTACTCCATTGAACAACATTCTCCACTTCTTTACGATACTGAGATTCATCGTTTGAACTGATCAGCCCAATGATAGTTGTATCATCAGCATATTTGATTATCATATTGTTATCATAGGATGCTACAAGATCATGAGTATACAGTGTGAACAATAGGGGGCTCAAGATACACCCCTGTGGTGAACCAGTGCTAACATACAGCTCCTCTGAAATACAGTCATTAATTTTGACCCTTTGTGGTCGACAAGTGAGAAATTTAAAATCCATTTACAAATGGCATCATCGAGTCCAAGACATTTCAGTTTGTGAATCAGCTTTGTTGGGATCATTGAGTTAAAAGCTGAACTATAGTCTATAAATAGCATTCTAGCATATGATTTATGTGCATCAAGATGCTTATAGACAGAGTTCAAAGCAAAGGAAATGGCATCCTCAACACTTCTGTTTTTCCTGTATGCAAACTGTAGTGGGTCCACAGACATAGGGATTTGATCTCTAACAAAGTCCAATACCAGCCGCTCAAAGGTTTTCATCAAGACAGATGTGAGGGCCACTGGCGATAGTCATTCAAACACGTCACAGGTGTCTTCTTGGGCACTGGAATTATGATTGATCTTTTAAAACTAACTGGAACAGTGCACTTCCTAAGTGACATGTTAAAGAGATCAGTCAGAACAGGAGCAAGCTGCTCGGAGCACAGTTTAAGGACACGAGGAGGAATACAATCCGGACCAGGTGCCTTCTAACCTTCGTCCTGGATAAGACCCTCTGGACATCCTCCTGAATGACGGTAAAACTCTGCTCATTACAAGCCGGAAATACAACAGGTTCAACATATTCAGTTTCAAAGCGACAATAAAACTCGTTTAGGTCATTTGGTAAGGATGAGTCAACATTAATGGTAGATCCTCCTTTCGGTTTCCAAGCGATGATAGAATTTAACCCTTGCCACATCCGTCGAGGTCCGCCTCCGTAAAATGTCCCTCTATCTTAGTTCCATAGACTCGTTTAGCAGCTTTAATAGACCGCTCCAAAGAGTATCTGGACAACTTATAAGCAACAGCATCACCAGATTTAAAAGCCACGGTCCGCTGTTGTATTTTCCTATTTACATCGGCATTAAACCACGGGTTCTGACAAGCATGCCGTTTTATTTCCTTTTTGGGAACACAACAATCAATGCAGAAGTCAATATACCCAGTCACTGCATCACAAAACTCATCCAAATTTTCTGAATGGAACACAGACCAATCAGTAGCATCAAAGCATCCCTGTAATTTCATTTCACTCTCCTTCGTCCAGCACTGAACAATACATGACGAAGGTTTTGATTGTTTACTCCTCTGTATGTATGTAGGAAGGAGTAACACAGAAGAGTGATCTGATTTTCCAAAAGCTGGTCTAAGACTGGATTGATAAGCAGATTTTACGTTACTGTAACAGTGGTCCAGGATATGTGCTCCCCTAGTTGGATGTTTAACATGCTGATAGTAGTTGGGAAAGACAGTTTTAAAATTACTCTTATTAAAATCACCAGCTACTATAGCCACGGCATTAACATGGGAGTTCTCAAATTTGTGTACAATGTCACTTAATTCACTCAAGGCAACAGAAGTGTCCGCCCGCGGATGTATATAAACTCCACACAGGAACATTACGAAAACTCCGTGGGAGATAAAAGGGCGGCATTTCAAAATAAGACATTCCAAGTTAACGTTGCAAGTTTTGTTCACAATGACACAATCCGTGCACCAAAGTTCGTTAATTAAAAAGCACACACCTCCACCCTTCGATTTCCCGGTGCTCTCCTTCACCCTGTCCGAGCGGTGGACAGAGAAGCCCGGTGGCAGGAAAGAAGAATCCGGCACGCCGCTGTGTAACCACGTCTCTGTAAGGCAAAACACGGAGCAGTCCGGGCCTCGCGCTGGGCCTTAATACGACTCAGCAGGTCGTCTGTTTTATTTGGCAATGACTGAACATTCGCCAGGTAGATGGACGGCAGCGGGATCCTCGACTGGCGGCTGCGAAGTTTTACAAGCAACCCCTCGCTTACCTCGGTGTCTGCGCTTCCGCCGCTGGTAGCCTGTAGTGTCCCCGCTCAGGGGTTCAAATGTACGGCGTGTGTAGCGATACCTCCGCCACGTCCTTTCTCTCTGCTCCCGACCTCCGCGGCTTGAATCCTGGCCTCGCTTGCCTCGAGTGGGACACACATTGAAATCAGCACACCTCAGACCAATACTGACAAATGACGATCCACAAACTTCCTCACGAATCTTCAGCAGTGTCTCGCGGTCATAGCTTAAGGTGGCAAATGCGTTGATGACAAAAACAAATAAACAGACAACACACAATAGAGCTCTTGCTACGGCGCCATGCCTCGGCGCCATGTTGCTTTCCATCATCACTCCACAAGAAATGTATATATATATATATATATATATATATATATATATATATATATATATATATATTTTTTTTTAATGTATATTTATATAGTCTCCAAATAATTTTGATAACCATGAGATCAGTAGAATCAAGGTTATCTCACTGACACAGTCCCCTCAGCTGGACAGAAACCTCCAATGGAACTTTCCTGTCCCAGGATGAGGACATATCTCCAGAGATTAGTGAGTGCATTATTTATATAATAAAGAAAATAAGGCAATACACTGGACCCTAGCAGAGTTGTATGTGTGCGAACAACACTGACGCAAGCTACAGTTTCAGAAGCTATGTCTTAAACGTCTTTACTTATAAACAAAGATGGCGACCGCTATCAATGGATTGCACAGAGAGTGGTCTGCGTCCTCTGCTGGTTGCTTTAATATATGCACGACTGTATATTTTCCCATTACTTACTTTATAGCAAACTCAACTTTGCAAATGACACTGCTGCATTATAGCATAATTACATAAAATTATCTCCAAAGCACAAACCTACTCTTAAAAAGAAAAACTCTTGGGAAATTAATCAATGTGAGGTAACTCTCAAAAATAATATGACAGCGACAGGTAAGAATAAAATGAGTTTTTTATTAAAGTCTGTCCCTGGTGTTTAGTGGTGACAGAGTGGCAGGTCTAAGGTTTCTCACAGCCCCTGAGGAAATGACAGTGCCTCCGGATGGCTGACTGAAATAACCAGAGCACAGAGGGGAAATCATCTGCTGAGCTGCCATCATACTAATGCCATCTTAATGGGGATTTAGGCTCATTTCTCTCAACTAAAGAGCTCTGTGGACCGTTAGCAGAGATTCCACATGCACCTTAGTGACTCAATTTAGGCCACCTTCAACTTCAAGGGTTTTACCTTGAGGCTATCGAAGCAGGTTTGGCATGAGCTTAACTCAAAGATCTAAGAATTTCTATGAACACAAAGGCCTATTTCTCTCAAATATTGAGTGAAACTGCACATTTTAGTGGCCTTTTATTGTGGCCAGCCTAAGACACACCTGAGCAATATTCACACTCTCTAATCAGCGTCTTGATATGCCACATCTGTGAGGTGGAGGGTTTATCTCGGCAAAGAAGAAGTGCTCACTCAAACAAAATTGGACAGATTTGTGAACAATATTTGAGAGAAATAAGCTTTTTATGTTCATAGAAAAAGTCTTAGATCTTTGAGTTCAGCTCAAGAAAAATGGGGACAAAAACAAAAATGTTAGGGTTAAATTTTTGTTCAGTAAAGTTTCCACAGAAACAACAAACTGAGCAATAACAGACAACTTGAACTTAACAATGACAAGGTTATGGTTTTGTTCAGGTAAAACTGAATAGCATGTTTTTTTTTTTTAAGTTTTATTTATTTTATTTTTTTCTGAAAAATGCAGATAATCCAGTCAAGCGGGTTGACTGTCATAATCCATACACCATAATATCAATATTTTTAAATAGGGTTTTAAAGGTTACTTATTTATTTGCTTTATGTTTTTGATACTTTTTATAGATCTATTTGTAAACAATATAAGCTGTGTGTGCAACTACAGACCATAGTACATTTTGAGTGGGCATCACAAATCCAGACTCCTGCATATACAATCTTTTTTGATTTTGTCGACTGGTAACCACTGACACGTGTATTCCGTCAGTGAGTGGGTAGAGAGCAGAGTGCTTTGATTTGGAAATGCACTTATTCGAGCTTACCTTGTGCAGCAGCTGGACTCTTGTGTGAGTTCCCTCTCACTTGAACAGCGCCTTAGAGAACTGACTTACAATGACAGCTCATTCTTCCAGACTGATGGACATCTATTTTTCAATTTGCCATGTTCTGTGACGCTAAACTTTGTCATTGAGGTGAAAGTGGCAGACCTTGAAGATCAGACTAAAACGTGGGTTGGCTTTAATGAGGCCTGACTCAAACAGACCTCAAGCACTGACCTGCAAAGTGTGCACAGTTCATGTCTGTTGTAATTTGTTTATTAAAGGTGAAGCAGGTATAATACTTCAACTTTCTAACATATTGTGTTAATATTGAAAATACTGAAATAATAAGGACACACAACCATTTTATATCAGTTTTGTTGGACATTTAGACAGTGATTTATTTGCTGTTTTTTGGGAAAAACTTACTGAAAGAATAGTGCATCAGAATAGAATAGAAAATGATTTCTAGCGAGAGGGAAAAAGAAACAATGCATGGTTTAACTGAGGCAAATATGGGAGTCACCTTTTCTTCCACTTATCACTCTCTCAAACTCTCTTGGTAAGTGTTTAATGGATGTGCCGCAGTACTTCTAAAATCCTGCTTACACATTTTTGGTTTTACATGGAAGGGAGAAGAACCAGGACTCATCCCACATTTGCTTAAATCCCACCAGTCCAGTGACTCAGCAGAAGCGGAGGCTATTCACTGTAGCTGCTGGCTAAGGGGTATTTCTAACACTTCCTGTGCGCTGAAATAACAAATTTAACAGCTCCTTTTAAAGGAGAGTTAGCTTTTATTGATGCTGATGGTTGAAAACATGTATCTGAGATTTAGCAGTAGGCTGAATGGCAAAGGGAAGTGTTAGAAAAGATGACATACTAGCGACTTGGTTACTCTTAGACATTCCATACTTTATCCAAAAGACCTTGTATCCAACAAACACATTCAGTATATTTAACTTTCAGACTTCCTAGATTTTGGTGTTGTTGAAAGAGGTCGGCCACCCATTCCAAATATTTTCCTAGAGTCTTTTCTCTGTGGTTTGGAGGTGGATTTCTAATAGGCAGCATCTTCGGACCAACAATACACTACATCTAGAAGCACATAAATAGACATACAACCAATAAAAATAAATAAAAAAAAAAAACACTGCACAAAGTCCACAATATTCTATATAAACAGTTACATTTGGCCAGACTCAGTTAAAATGGGGAAACATGGATTTCACAGTGAGAAGAGAGTAAGAATAGGACCTATTCTTAAGCCAGGTCAGCTATAAGAGCTGTTATGACACATTAGTCTACTTTATCCAACTTCTACGTCTCTAAAACCCAAACTTTTCTGTGTCCTTGTTTACTCCGCTGTACATGTCGCTGAAGAAAAGTAAAAAATGAGATGTTCTTCGGGAGCTGTTTGTGCATCATGCTGTTAAATCTGAAATTCTTCCAGAACACCTGCTCTTTGGCTTGCCTCAGGTTTGATTTGTTGAGTCAAGTTTCTGCAGATTATGTATGACATGATACGTATCATAAAGATTGATTTCTCAAGTAAACGGGCTCCGTGAACTGGTCACATTAACAAACACCTGATCTGTCTTCATCAGTACAACCAGAGTAGAAAATCTCAGAAGATATTAATATTATTTAATACCAACAAAGGCCTTTACATGTTTCACAAAGTCAGCCGTGTTGGAGGTCATGTGTTTGTGAAATGAACCATTATCAAGCATGTATCTGTAGGAAAACTACATCAATAATTTGTACTCCATTTGTGCTGGTTTGTGGATTCAAACTCTGTTTGTGCTGTTATGATTTCTGAGATATGAATGATTATTTGTACAGGTATATCTGAGTTCACCTCGGCCACTAAATGTTAAGAAAAAAAATCACAAGTAGTATGTATTGTTTGTGCTTCATTTGTTCTGTTGTTTTTTTAAGACATCATTACCGCCGAGCACCAGCAGGGGGCTGGGTGAACACAGATATGTACCTATAAAAAAATATAATGTCTTAAAAACATAACAGCACAAACGATCTAGATAGTTTAGGTGTCAATCTGTGTTTGGGGGCCAGGTTAATATAAAAGGACATGACTTAATGAATAACCAGCGATGAAAAATGTCTGTCTGGTCAGAAATGGCAGCAGGACTTATTTAGTTAACAACTGTCAATGAATGCAATACGTGTGTTAAGACTGATCTCTAACTGCAGTAAAGACCATAGATAGAATGTTGACATTCTTTCCTTGCGTCTTTATTTACTGACGACCAAAAATGTCACATTTACCGGCTGGTGCTGAGAGTTTGCTGATTGAGAGATGACAAGGCTCTGAACAAAATCTGGAGGTCGAGGATTTGCGCAGGCGTTGTGTTCGTCTGGAAGATTAAAGCTGTCGGATGAAAACGACTCGGCCTTTAAAAGCAGACAACCTTTAAAGTAGTCGTGCTGTGAGTTAGGGACATACATTAGTGGAGAAAACTATTGTACAACATTTTTAGAAAAAAACTGACTGCTCTGTCCTTAAAATGATGGTTCAGTATTTTGTAATTAGGGCGCTATGATTTAAATAATTAATGCACCATCAATGTTAAACAGTAGTCAGTGATTCTGGAGCAATAACAAAGGGACTGAAAGGAACTGTTCTGTTGTAAATGGGGCCAACAAAAAGTGAATTTCAAGATTGAAATTTGGAACTGTTTTATATATATATATAAAAAAAACTTTGTCCTTCACCCTCCGCGGGTGGTCTCATCCTTCGAGCTCGGGTCCTCTACCAGAGGCCTGGGAGCTTGAGGGTTCTGCGCAGTATCTTTGCTGTTCCTAGTACTGCACTTTTCTGGACCCAGATGTCTGGTGTTCTTCCAGGGATCTGCTGTAGCCACTCTTCCAGTTTGGGGGTCACTGCCCCGAGTGCTCCGATGACCACGGGCACCACTGTCGCCTTCACCTTCCAAGTCTTTTCTAGCTCTTCTCTGAGCCCTTGGTATTTCTCTAGTTTCTCATGTTCCTTTTTCCTGATGTTGCAATCACTTGGTATTGCCACATCAACCACAACGGCTTTCCTCTGCTGTTTGTCCACCACCACGATGTCTGGTTAATTCGCCATTACCATTCTGTCAGTCTGAATCTGGAAATCCCACAGGATCTTGGCTCGGACAATATATATATATATATATATATATATAGTAAGCTCTTGGCTATATATATATATCGTACCATATCTGCAGCTGGACATAGTTTTTAAACTTACTTGCCAACACTTGATGGAGGTTGACAAGGAAGTCATCAATGATGAATAACTTGTCTTTTTGGTGATTTGAAAAAATATGTTTTCCCTCCAATCACAATCATAAATTGGTGGCTGACTTATATTAAATCCACAGACCTCTATAGCAGGGCAAGAACTTGTGCACTCAAGACCAGGTTCAGGTTGCATTATTGTTGTTAGGGTCAAAAAAAGACAAGAAAAAGAGGCATCCAGTTGGACATCAATTCCCAAACATACCATGTACCATACACATACCAACAGATTTTTTCCCAACTCCATACTATAAAACTTTAATTGGTTTAATAATGGTTAATTCCTTAAAACAGAAAGAGAAACAACATCTTGTAATGTGAGGTTAAGCTGTGCTCTTTTCACCAACATTTTAATTCAAGCCCATTTCCAGAGACAAGCTGTCCTGAGGTTTGTCTTTGAAAGTGAAACCCTTCATTCTGAGCCCTAAATTGTGAATAATCCTGCTTGTAAATAATTATCTTTAACTCCAGATGTGGACTTGTTTGGTTATGAATCTTATCTCGGCTCTCTGTCGAGCCAAAATCCATCCGGGCGGGTTGTTTATTCATTACACTGCCCGACTCTCACCTCACTCTACAACGCTCACTCCGGGGAGCTCTTTCCTGTGTGGACGCTCGCAGGGTGTGAGCAGCAGCACCTAATTAATCCAGTTTGTAAGAGATGCTGTGCAGCTGCCAACTGTGAGCTTCTGTTTCCTGGGTTCAGCCTCGGACTTTGGGCTTTTAAAGCTTATCCTCCAGCGCAAGCACCAGGAGTCTCACGCTGATGAGTTTTACCTAATTATCGCTGTGCTGCTGTTTGCCTGACCCTGCCATGTTGCAGTTTCTATTAAAACCCCTGTTTATGGTTTTTGAACTACGCTGAAGCAATGCCCCAAAGCACTCTTCAGTCTCGTCTCAGAAGAATAATATCCACAGTCTGTCTCATTACGTTTAGGCCAGAAGAAAATATTAATACAAGGAATTTGTTCTCGTAGCATATGAACAAAGTACTGTTTACCAACAAAAAATGGTTTTACTTGTACAGTGCTTTCACTAATAGTAAGTTTGACTAATCTTTACAGCTGTTTCACTCAAAGACGATAAATCCAACTCTTGTTTCTTTGCAGATAAGAACAAATACACCTCATTTGGGGGATGGATCAGCTTCCTCACTTCTGTAGAAACCTCCTTTTGAATTTGGTAAATGTTCAAAAGTAAAGGCATGCAGAGGCACATAAGGCTTAGTGATACAATATGCTGTATGCAAAAAACATCTCAGTTACTTATTGTCTCACTGGTCGATTGCTCTTTGCTGATGTTACTCCAGGTTGGACGTCCCAGAGGAGCAGAGTTTGCTTTCTATACAAGGTTTCTTTTCATCGCTGTCAAGAGCTTTTTCTAGATCAGTGGTGGGCAAACTAAGGCCCGGGGGCCATATTCGGCTATTTTTTTTATCTTTAATATGTTCTGCAGTGATCAGTTTATACCATTATACAACATGGTCCAAATGGTAACATCCTTAAACGCTATCATCACAGCCAGAAGTAGACTTTTCTGGTTTTAAAACAAACTGTAAAGAGTGCCTCTAAAACTGAGCCGGTGCAACTGTGACTGTGGTGTTGAATATACAGTATTTATTGCACATGTTGCTTTGCCTACTGTTCAAACTTTCAACTATGGGTAAAAGAAGCATAATTTTATTGAGCAGAAGTGAGTTCTCTATGTTGGCCCGGCCCTCCACAAGAGTCCCATGTTCTAATGTGGCCCTTGGGGAAAAATAAATGGCCACTCATGCTCTAAATGATCTGAAGGGTTTTCTTGAGGACAACTTTCAACTTTCAAGCAACACAGCAATCTGATTTTATTTTGTAAAAAATCAAACTGAACCAATTTGCCTTTGTTTCCCGTTACGTGTTCTATTTTTTTTTTAGGTTGTTTTGCTGTGTAAGTGAACATACTCAGCACAGAAGTAACCACTTTCCCAGTTGGATTTCCACGTTCATTAATTATGAAAGAAAATATTTTAAATACATTTATCAGAAATGTGCGATGTCTTCTGTTCTTAAGGACAGAGTTCAGGCTGATGAACAGAGGCGGAAGGCTTTGAGCAGTGGTTTGTCATCAGTGCTTCTGTGATTAATCACATTATCTTTACTGTTTTGCTCCCACTCACTTCTTTTAATAAACCTGCACCAATGACTGCTGTTACTTTAATCTAAGGCCAGTTGTTCTATTTTAAAGTTCTGATACATATAAAACTCAAATACTGATGACATCAATGTGGCAAAGAAATTCATTTAAACTTCCTCTTTAAATACTTTTTTTCAAATACATCAGGTCTTTCTGAACAATTTTTAACTTCTTGTTTTTGCCTTGTTGATTTAGTCCAGTTTGTTCAACATTTGCTCCCTATTTCAGACCTGAGGAGTATTTCAAGTAGCAACCTAAAACAAAAATACACAGATTAAATGTTTCAGTGAAGATTGGTAAATAATGCAGCAGAAACGTAGATTGGAAGAATGTAGCATTTTATTTTGCACTGATTGTGCGTATCTTTATTTCTGGTTACGGTCAAGGCACTGACTCGCTATTGCTGATACAAACACATACATTTTGTGCTTCTGAAAGCAAAACCAAATTCACTGTGCACTCAGTGTTCCCCTTTTTTGACTTATTCTTAACCTCCATACTCTTTGCTATGTCCAACTGAGGCAAAAGAAAACAGTAGATTTTTAGATCTTAGGCCACATAGTAACTTTGTGTTGGTGGTGGGCTTGCCGTAGTTTATCATTGTGGCTCTGAATCAGTACCACTTTAATGTGTTTGTCTGGCCGCAGGAAAGACCACCTCTTTGGTCCAAAAGAAAATCTGGACTAAGTTTAGTATGAGATTAATCTTCAGTCATGGTTTAGGTCTGGTTTAGACTAGTTTAATTCTGGGTTACTCACTGGTTTGCTCCTGAGTTTAGTCCAGTTATGGTGCAGGTTTTATTAGGCAAAAGCCCTGCAGCTCCTCTGCCCTCAATGATGCACTTTTGACTGGAGTCTGTCCAAATGTGATTCAGGACACATACAGGACAAATATGTTCAGCGTAAGCTGTGCCTCAAACCGGAAACAAGTAATGTGCTCCGTCAAAGTCTCCAACATCACACTTAATTCATCTTGACCAGGCAGTTAATTTCCATCCATCATCTGTCATCTGGGTTTTGTCCCTGGTCTGGACTGTCGAGGTTAATTTAGGTTGGAGTCATTTGTTCTGGATTAAATGAGAACGCAGGTGGACAATTAATTCAGATAACAACGCACTTGGTAAAGACTAAAGATTTTATGAGATGACAGATCTAAATGGTGACTCAGCTTTGAGATCACACTATTATAGAAGACGCTATAACTTCAGTCTCATGCTACAATGCCAAAGAAATCGC